>CM055836.1:4414222-4450048 GCA_029582265.1 Zoroaster sp. YZ-2022 | reverse complement strand
CAGTGTAAAAGATTTCCTTTTGTAATAGTTATAGGTTGTAACAAACTTTACGTTACCTGATATCAGCGAATCGATCGCGCATCGACTTTCTTTTAACCAAACGATCGCAACTTAAATATATTCATGTGTCGTGTCCATCTTTGTCCAATCCAATGGTGTTATAATTATAGTAACACTAAGTTAAACTCTTAATTCACGGGTCAATAAATAAATTTGGTCATGGTATAATAGGGTCACTTGTTATGGTAAATAGTCCCTTTAGTAAATTTGTGTAATTTTGGGGTGTTTGTAAGATCCAGGTGAAAGCCCATGAGAGAGATTTTGAGAGAGAGATTTTGAGAGAGAGAGAGAGAGAGAGAGAGAGAGAGAGAGAGAGAGAGAGAGAGAGAGAGAGAGAGAGAGAGAGAGAGAGAGAGAGAGAGAGAGAGAGAGAGAGAGAGAGAGAGAGAGAGAGAGAGAGAGAGAGAGAGAGAGAGAGAGAGAGAGACTTTTTTTTGACTTTTCAAATGGATAGTTTATTCACATCAATTAAAAATTATTACAATTCCATTTGATAAATAAATATATATGTACAAAAAGCAGTCATAACTGCCATGGAATCAGTAAATAAACAATTTCAATACAATAACAGTGGTATAACCTTTTGAAGGAAATGTAATTTAAGCAATAGAACATTAATTAAACAGTTGTATAAACACAAAACAGAAAAAGATTCTCTTGGGATATTTACAAAAAAGGTGGTGTTTCCTTTTGAGGAAAATAACTAGTAATAAAACATTAATTAAACAAATATAGACATTAAACAAAACATTATACACAAGTTGTACAAAGAGTTAATGAAGCTTATTTTGAAAAAAATTAATAATCAAAAAGCAAGAATGTATTTTCAAACAAAAATACAAAGTTTGTTTTAATAAGTAACAGAAACGAGGCGGTTAGAAAAGCCATGTGAACTCCCCATTAATATTACATACTTGCAGCTGACGACGAGGAAAATGGCCAGTCTCACAGCCTCCCTACTGCGGCGCCCAGCGTGTGGAATTAGTGCCCAAAAGATGTTGAAGTTAAGCAGGAGACAGATGAGGCGATGAAGTAGGTTGAGGGTTGGTTGAATAGAAGGACAGGTGATGAACATGTGCCAGATCGTGCCCTCTCACCGCACCATCCACAAAAAAGAAGAGATGTCGGGGTTGAGGTGTTGAAGAACTGGGAGTGAAGGAATGACGTTGTGTAGAAGTTTAAATTGCATGTCCCCCTGTTTCTTTCTTGTGGCAAGTTCATAGATTTGTTTCCATTGTATTTCATTTTCTTTGTCGAGGAAACCTTGCAGGTGCCAGAAAGTGATGGTGTATTCTGGCAGATGGTTCACAGTGGAGTTGATGATAGCGTAGATTAGTTTGGATGGTGCGGAGAGTCCTTTGATGTTAGACGAAATCTTGATGGTTAGGGGCAGATCTGGCTGGTGACAGATGCGAATAAGAAGAGCTGGAGCGTGAAGAAAACCTTTGGAGTTAAAGAACGAAGGAAACATGCGGACGAGAACAGAGTGCAGACGTTGAAGATCGGAGTTGAGAAGACGACGGGAGAGTGGGCGTGCTCTGGGTATTACTTGTGAAAGGTCGTTGACCGCGATCCATTCTCCGGTGGTGGGGTTGATGACGTGGCGCACTAATTTTATTCCACACGCCAGGAGCCGAGCAGAGAACGGCACGACCTCAGCAAACGCCTCATCGTCAGCTACAAGACTAAGAATAGAACTGTTAATGGGGAGGTTGAACACATGGCTAAGACAGTCGTCGTGTTATTTGAAGTTGAGCTCGGTAGCCATCGCAAGAAAGGAAAGGAAAGCAAAAAGAATCCATTGAGAAAGTTTAAATAAAATAGTTAATTGTCTAAAGTTTTTACGAGTTTCGTGAGTCTCTGCTGCAATCTTTTAGTGAGGTTGGGGTGGTTCGTAGTTGTTTGAGTTGTTTGACAAGGCTAGGGATATTGGACGTGAACGTTTTTGCTATTATGGCGGTTTCTTTTTGTTTTTACGACAGACAGGAAACGCTGCAGTTCGCGCAGGAGAGAGTGCCTTGTGGAACTGTAAGACCCTCGAGGGCGAGGTCGTCGCCCTGAGAGTCTTCCCACATGTCTGTGTCAGTGTCCTGGTCAGTAGTCTGGGATAAAGGTGTGGAGGGTGCGGATGATATATGTCTTGGTGTGTTGGGGGTGGAGGTCGTAGGTTTGGAAGGTGTAGGAGTAGATTTTAAGGAGTGGATGGGGTGAATGTTTTGGTTGTGGGGTGTCGAGGATGGAGGTTGGGTGTGGTGCGGGGTGGCAGGGGTTTCAGGTAGGGGTGGCAGGGGTAGGGGTGGCGGGGATTTGGGCAGGGGTGGCGAGATTCAGGAAGGGTGGCGGGTATACGGTCAGGGGAAGCGGAGGGTACGGGCAGGGGAGGCGGGGTTTCAGGCAGGAGTAGTGGGTTTGGGGTCAGTGGGCTTGGGGTCAGTGGGCTTGGGGTCAGTGGGCTTGGGGTCAGTGGGCTTAGGGTCAGTGGGCTTGGGGTCAGTGGGCTTTGGGGTCGGAGGGCTTGGGGTCGGAGGGCTTGGGGTCAGGAGGGTTTGGGGTCGGAGGGTTTAGGGTCGGAGGGTTTAGGGTCGGAGGTTTGGGGTCGGAGGGTTTGGGGTCGGAGGGTTTGGGGTCGGAGGGTTTGGGGTCGGAGGGTTTGGGGTCAGTGGGCTTAGGGTCGGAGGGTTTGGGGTCAGAGGTTTGGGGTCGGTGGGTTTGGGGTGGTAGGGTTTGGGGCTGGGATTGGAAGGCGTTTGGGTGGGGGCGGAGGGTCAACCGACATAGGTTTTGTGACTCGCTTGAGTTTTCCTTGGGGGAAGGGGATTGGAGGAGAGTGAATTTGTTGGAGAAGGGTCAGAGGTGTTGGGGAGGCGTTAATTTCCTTTAGGACTTCAGAGAAGGTGCGGGCGGGACGAGGGGCGTACCCCAGATATGATTAGAGGTTGATGGGCGGTGAGAGGGGTTACGTCTCCGCGAGGAGACGCCTCGAGCGAGGACCTCAAGGGTTGCGGTCAGGTTCGAGGTCGGTGATGCCACCGGATCCGCCGTCGCCGGTAGCTCGACCGGGGCAACACCACTACCAAGGGGGTCGCTCCCCGAGGAAGCGTTATCGGTATCAGACGGGGCAGTCAAATTAGTGGGGACAGGTTTGGATTGTTTGGGAGGGTGTTTGGGATCAGACTTACCATGAATGAAAACTGGACGTGGATTTAGTGGGTTGTCGTTGTTGTCATTAGTCGGGTTTCCCTTCCTGCACGAACGCGCGATGTGGCCGAGTCCACCACATTGGAAACACCGGGTGGACTCTGTTGAAATGAAAACCCGGTAGTTTTCGCCGGCATGTGTAAAACTGATGTAAGCCGGCGGTGTGATGTTCTTGTCCAATAACACGCTAACCTGTCTCCTGAAGGACCGGATATGAGCTAGCTGTTTTTGTTGAAAACCCAGGGGAACAGAGCGAATTTGTGAAACCACACCACAAAAAGTTGAGAGATTGCTAATTAACACCATGTTTGGTATTTCTGGGAAAACATTTGATAAATCATCATGCGAGTGGTGGGGCGGACAAACGGCATGACCTCGAGAAAGGAGCCGTCGTATTCCAAGCCATTTTCTACGACTTCGAAGGCTGCCGTTCCCGAGGACATGTAGAGCGCAATGCGGCCATTTCTAATACGTGATGCGTCGGTTATATGTGCGGGAGAAATAGATTTTGAGAAATGGTCAATGTAAGTACGCACAGAAACGTTGTCCTGTGCGTAGAAGACAACCCCATTGTTCCTGGAGACGGGCCCAGGAAAGCTACCACCAGGAACAATAGGGTCTTTGTTGCCCTTTTGTAATGGCTCTGCTTGGTTGGCCATGATGGCCGTCCACAGTACCAAAACCAACCCGAAAAACCAAACCAAAAAACTCCCAAAAAACCGATAATCTGACAGAGAAGGACGAATAATATAATGCTATAGATAATAATAAATACAATGATATACAAAAATTAGTAAACTTGTAAGTGTTAAACGGCCAATAAAAGTGATTTTACCGGAGCTCAAAAAACACACGTCTTACGAGAGAGAGAGAGAGAGAGAGAGAGAGAGAGAGAGAGAGAGAGAGAGAGAGAGAGAGAGAGAGAGAGAGAGAGAGAGAGAGAGAGAGAGAGAGAGAGAGAGAGAGAGAGAGAGAGAGAGAGAGAGAGAGAGAGAGAGAGAGAGAGAGAGAGAGAGAGAGAGAGAGAGAGAGAGAGAGAGAGAGAGAGAGAGAGAGAGAGAGAGAGAGAGAGAGAGAGTGAGAGAGTGAGAGAGTGAGAGTGAGAGTGAGAGTGAGAGAGAGAGAGAGAGAGAGAGAGAGAGAGAGAGAGAGAGAGAGAGAGAGAGAGAGAGAGAGAGAGAGAGAGAGAGAGAGAGAGAGAGAGAGAGAGAGAGAGACTTTTGACTTTTCAAGGAAAACTTTATTTACAAAGCAGAACAATACAACATTACAGAATAGAAAACAATGTTTAACAAAAAAAAGGTGGTTTCCAATATTACTGTAAAAAGTAACAAAACTCTGTAAACTTTGTTTAACGAAGGTAATAACAACAATACATTATATAAAGAAAGACAAAAACATTAAAAGATCAAAGCAAAACGAAATAAACAAAAGGTAGAGTGGAAGAAAGGATGAGAAAGGAAAGGAAAGGGATCCTCTAAAAGGGAGACTGCAAGCACCATGGTGTAAGCAGACTCCCCTAAAGATTCCAGGGTGGGAGCCACTGGCATTACTGGTGTGGGTCTTAAACCCACTCCAGCAGCTCCCAAAGAGAAAGAAAAGGAAAGAAAAGGAAAGGAAAGAGAGAGGACCCCACTCGTGAACAGTGGTAGAGACCTTGCCTCCAATCAGAGAGAGATAGGAGTAGCTGTTCACAAGGTGGGTCGAAGAGGGGGAAAGGTGGACCGAGAGGGGTCAGACAGAGAGAGAAGAGAGACATTTCAAATATAATCTTCATTTCGAAACATTTTTAAAAACCAAACATTTTTAAAAACCAAACATTACAGAAAATGACATTGAATAAATTGTGATAAAAATTAAAACTATGAAAGGCACATTCTTTTTTAAAAAATTCCAGCGAAGTAATATGAACAATAATTATTATATAGATGAAAAAGGATTTTTGTTAAAAGGAAAGCTGGTGTATTATAACAACAATGTTTGAGTAAAATGTACATGATCGAGGTATAAAAATACAAATGGTTTTAGATAAGAAATATTGAATAAAAGCAAATATGACTTTTTGTTTAAAACGATGGAGATATAAAATGTTTGGTTTAAAATAAAGGTACATTGAATAGATGAAAGGGCACAGTCAAAAAACAATAAAACACAAGAAGCGCTTTGTGATTTTTTTACATTTTTTTGGAATAATTTTGTTTGGTTTTTTGGTTTGTTTAATACGAAAAGCGTATAAAAAAGGCACGTCAATAAATATAGGTAAACATAAAAAACAAACATACAACAGTATATTTATTTTATAAATTTTTTAGAAAAGCCACGTTAATTCCCCATTAACAGTTTTAACAAGTGCGTTTTTTGGGGACCATTTCTTTTCGAAGTCATTAAGATTGTTGTTAAGTTTAAAGAAATAGAAATCAAGTAGAATTTTTCAACCGTTGTTTCCAAATTAAAATGGGATTTAAAAAGTGGCAAGTTCTATAGAGGTAATATATAACGTTCTTGCAGCTGACGATGAGATAGTTTGCGATTCGCACGGCTTGTTTGTCGCGTCTTCTGGCATGCGGAATCAGAGACCAGTAGGTATTGAAGTTGAGAGGAAGGCTTGGAAGGAGACGGCTGATGAGGGTGTGAAGGAGCGTTAGAGCTGGTTGTACGGACGGACACAGGATGAAAAGATGCCAGATCGTTCCTCTCTCCGCACCATCCGCATGAAGATGGAATGTTCTTGTTGAGATGATGAAGCACTGGCAACGACGGCAAAATGTTATGGAACAATTTATATTGAACATCACCCTCCTTCTTCGAGGAGGGCAGTTCATAAAGCTTCTTTCAGTTTATCTCATTGGGATGGTTCAGGAAGCCGACGTCGTGCCAGTGCGTTCGTGTGTATTCTGGGAGCTCGTTGATATGTTTGTTGATTTGTTCATATATAGCTTTGGATGGTGCGGAGATTCCGTTAATGTTGGAAGACAAACTGATTCCGAGGGGCAGATCTGGTTTTAAGTTGAAACTTGCGGGAGGAGAAGACTGGACGAGACCGTGAAGATTGAAGACATTTGGGAAGAGACGGATGACAATAGAACGAAGACGAAGGAGTTGACGTTGGAGAAGACGAGATGAGAGTGGGCGTGGTCCGCACGTAGATTGGATGACGTCGCTGGCATCGGACCAACGCCCACTGGATGGATGGAGGAGATGACGAACTTGTTTGAATCCGCATGCCAGGAGGCGATCAGTATCTAGATCATCGTCAGCTGCAAGAGAAGCTAGGATAGAACTGTTAATGGGGAGATTTATGACGTGATTTGTGTTGTCGTATGCAATTATAATTTGAGCTCGGAGGCCGTCAAGCACGCAACACATCGCTGTAGAAACTGGGAAGGGTAACATGGGATTCAATGTTTGTTTTAGAAAAATAATTGAAAATCAATTTTAAGTTTTGATAGTTCTGGAGAAAATGAGCGAAGAGGAAGAGAGGGTGTGAGCGATTATTAAGAAAAGCTTGTATGCGATTAAATCTATATGTGAGGGTGCGTGCTTGGAGGCAGGTTAAACCAAGTCCCCCTTGTCGGGTTTTTGAAGTACAAGTCGCCTCTTTAGCAGGTGTTTTGGATTGGGCCAGACAAAGTCGAAAAGCATTCCTTGGAGTTCGTCAAGGATGTAGGCAGGGGGAGAAAGGACAGCGAGGGTGTGAAAAGTTTTGGAAGCAGCAAGTTGATTACAAATAAGGACTCTGCCTTTGAAAGAGAGGGACAGGGATAGTTTTTTCCAAGAAGTCAACGTTTTTTTGAGTTTTTCTTTACATTTTTTCCAATTAAGTTGTTCATAACTAGAGTTGTTTCCTAGATGAACTCAAGGAACTCTAGCCCCTCGCTGTTCCACAAGAAACCGAGGGGCCTATCAACCCGTCTGACCCACGATCCGGCCCATAGCCCTGGGATTTTTTAACATTTAAACAAGCAGCAGAGGCGCGGCCGAAAAGGTCGTAAGTCTCCTCGACCGCAGCGAAACCCGCATCGGAGGTGACAAACACAGACACGTCGTCTGCGTATGCCGAAACCGAGCAGTATTTCTCCGTATCAGGAAGTTTGAAGCCACTCTTATTGATGTTAGAACGAAGTTTGTTCAAGAGTGGCTCTATAGTGATCGAGTACAGCAGTCCCGAGAGCGGGCATCCCTGACGTATGCCCTTCTCAAAGGAGAAGGGCGATGTCAGGGAGCCGCACACCTTGATCAGGCTCTCGGAACCACTGTACAGGAGCCGTAAATGACGGAGAAACAACTCCCCAAAGCCCATGGCCCTCATTGTGTTGAAAAGATAGCAGTGGTCAACGTTGTCAAAGGCTTTTTTTTGGTCGAGGTTGACCACTGCTAACGGGGCGTCGTTGAGATCAGAGTACAAAATAATGTCTCGGATCAGATTGATGTTATCAAAATCGACCGCCCCGGTACACAATAAGGTTTGATCTTCGTTAACAACGCTGTGAATGCACTGTTTGAGCCTGCTGGCGAGCAACCTGGCATAAATTTTATAGTCCGTGTTAAGAAGGGAGACCGGGCGCCAATTTGCAATGTCTGAGAGGTCTCCCTTCTTCGGAATTAAAGTAATAATAGCACGAGAGAAAGAACGCGGAAGTGAGCCGGAAGTAAAGGAAAAGTTGAGGACAGAAAGAAAGTCATTTTAAGAATTGGCCAAAAGCACTGAAAAAATTCAGAACTAAGGCCATCGAGACCGGGTGATATATTTTTCAAGTTGCTCGACAGCAAGGTCAAGTTCCTCAAGAGAAAGAGGGCAGTCAAGGTCCTCCGCATCTTGAGGTTCAAGCCTATTGAGGTCCTCGGTGATTTCATCAAAAGCGCTCTCGTCAGTCGGTACCCGACTATAGAGATTTTGTAAAAGGTGTGTATGTGGGTTTTATTTCAATTGGGTTTTCGGTGATATTGCCAGAGGGAGACGTATTTTACTAATAGATTTAGATATTGAGTTGTTTTTTCAAGGTTAAAGAAGTAGGATGTGGAAGAGTCGGTTTCATTTAAGTGTTTAAAGCGCGATCTGAGAGCGCCTTGAGCTTTATTTTAAAATGTTCGTTTAATATATTCCTTTGTTCCCGGAGGACCTCTTTGGCTTGAGACGTGAGATCTGGCGCAGTTTGGTAACTTTTCAATTTTTGGTTCAGTTCAGAAATAATCCCTCGTCTTTCTTTTGCAATTTTTGACTATATTTTAAAGTAATAGATTTAATGTGGGACTTACCGAAGTCCCACCACAAGGAAAGGTTTGGAAAATTATTTTTTCATGTTGCCACTGGCCAAAAGTTACAGATAATATCGTTATAAGCATTGTCGGAAAGAAGGAGTTGTTAAATTTCAATAGGCGCTACCCTCTGGGTAGCAGAGGGCAGCTTAATTTGAAGAGGAGATAGCAGAATGGTCAGAAAGAGTGCAAGGAATGATTTTTGGAAGAAAGGACAGAGGAAAAAATAGTTTGTGGGCCGTAACGGTCCAGTCTGGCTCTGGATGAGCCAGACTGAGACGAGGGATTATTTCTGAACCATGTAAATGTTTGAACATTCGGATTGAGACTACGCCAGATATCACGCAACGACAGTGTACTCACCGCGTCGCTGAGGGCACATGCAACTTTGGGTCGATGCTCGACTGGCATACACAGACGGTCGACGACAGGGTCTTCCGTGCAGTTAAAGTCACCTCCGATGACGATGACGCCGTCGTTAGCAAGTTGAGCACAATGCTCGCGGAAGGACTGGATGGAATCTAAAGCGAGTTTGTCGTTTTGAGGAATTAAAAAGTTATAAAGATAGAAAAAGGTGTTATTAGTCTTGATTTTTGTAAAAAGAATGTGCCCATTAGAAATAATTTGTAAAGTAACAATAACTGTGTTTGTGTTTTTTTTAATCAGGGTTGTCACTCCCGACCCACGGGTGGGGCTTAGGGGCACACAGAGTGTATGGCCACAGTTTCCAAGAGGGACTATGTGAAGTTAGGAAATGTGTTTCCTGAAGGAATATTATTTGTGGATAATTACAAATATTGTCAACATATGTTTTAATGGAGGCATTTTTTAAAGTGGCCGTACACCCTCCTGTGTTGAGGCTGAGTAACGACAGCGTCATCGCAAAGAGTAGTGAAAAAAACATGAAGAAAAGAATGTTTATTTCTGTAGAGACTTTACAGTTTCACTAGTCTCTGCTGCATGCTTTTAGACACACTTGGGTGGGTTCTGAGGGGTTTTAATTGTTTGGCTAACCCCGGCAGATTGCTCGTAAATTTACGAGCAATCGGCAGGGGTTTTCTTTTGCCCTTGACAGAAGACAGGAAATGTACAAGCTCGCTGTGAGAGAGCGGGCCCTTTTCTGTGAGAACACTCTCAGAGAACGGCTCGTCGCCGTCCGTCTGAGAGTCTTCCCACATTGTCGAGTCGGTGTCGGGGTAGTTGGAGGGTGAAATGGACATAGGTGTAGGAGGGGTCTGGCTGGGTTTTGAAGTGGGCGTTGGGGCGGGTTCGGATGGGAGTGGGGATGGTTTGCTACAGCGGGTGGGTTTCGGAGGGGATTTGACTGTGAGAACAGGGGGTTTAGGAGCGGGTGGTGGGGGAGTGGATTTAGGAGCGGGTGGTGGGGGAGGGGATTTAGGAGCGGGTGGTAGGGGATGGGATTTGGGAGCGGGTGGCGGGGGAGGGGATTTGGGCGCGGGTGGTAGGGGGGAGGATTTGGGTGCAGGTAGGAGGGAGGATTTGGGTGCAGGTGGTGGGGAGGATTTAGGGAGTGATGGGGTAATGGTATGTATGGTGTTAGGGAGAGGAGAGACAGTGGGGTCAACGTGCATGGGTGAAGCAATTCGAACTTTCATAATTTTTTTAGGGGGAGAGGGTGCTTTGAGGGGAATTAGGAGGGGTGTTTGGCGGTGAGCGGGAGTTGGAGGGGTAATTTTACGTTTGGAAACAACATCTGAGAAAAGACGGGGGGCAGGTGGTGGAGTTCCCCAGATGTTGACGGAAGTTGAAGGGTGGGGGGGCGAAGGGATATGGGAGGGCGAGGGATATGGGAGGAGAGGGATATGGGAGGGAGAGGGGCTATGGGAGGGAGAGGGGATATGGGAGGTAGAGGGGATTTGGGAGGTAGAGGGAATATGGGAGGTAGAGGGGATATGGGAGGGAGAAGGAATGTGGGAGGTAGAGGGGATATGGGAGGGAGAAGGAACATGGGAGGTAGATGGTCTTGAGGTGGGAGAGGGTTGGGCTGGTGAGGGAGGGTGGACAGTGGTAGAAGAGTGGGTAGGTTTGGTTATGTGTGCGGGTTTGGCGGTGGGATTGTGCGTTTGTGCGTTTTTAGCAGGGTGTTTAGGATCGGATTTTTTATTTGCAAAGACTGGGGTGGGTCGAGAGGATTTGAGTCATTTGTTTTGTTAGGGGCCCTACTCTTCTCACAGAAGCGAGAAATATGCCCCAGTCCGCCACAATTAAAACATTTTACAGTAAATTCAGTGGTGATGTAAACATGGTGGTTTCTCCCCGAGTGCTGAAAGGTTATGGCACTCGGGGGTGTAATGTTCTGGGGCATAATCACATGAACCTGCCTTCTGAAAGAAAGAATGTGGGAATTTTCTTTTTTTTTACAACCCAAGGGTAGAGGCTTTACCTGAGAGACGACTTTGCAGAAAGGTGATAGCTGGTGTACGAGAACATAGTCGGGTATTTCTGAGTAAACGTTGCTGAGTGTTAGGCGTACGGTAGGCTGGACCAGGGGTGTCAACTCAAGGTAGGAGCCCTTGTATGAAAAACCAGTTTGTACAGCGTTAAGGGCTACCTGCCTCGAGTCGAAGTAGACTGCAACCCGGCCATGGGAGATTCGTGATGCCGAGTGGATGTATGCCGAAGCCAGTGTATCCGTCATGGCGTCGATGTATGCATTGACGGACACACTGGCATCGGCTTGGAATGTAACTCCACTGTTCCTATCGGGACGCAGCCCGATAGGAACAATGGGATCAGTAGTACATTGGGGCCGGGTGCAGTCATCCCTGACCCAGCCTTTTGTGTTTGTTGTGCTTGGCTGGCCATGGTGGCCAACCAAGGTCCTAAAACTATATAGAAAACGAAATGATTTTACCTAAATAAATACGAAATTGATAATAAACCCGACAATATGAGGGGACTTATAGTAATCTATGAGTACTAAATAAACAAATGGTATAAAAAACTGTTACCATTGGGTGTTTAAAATTAACGAAAATACCAAATTCTCCGGAGCTCAAATGCACACGTCCTATCGCTGTGAAAGAGAGAGAGAGAGAGAGAGAGAGAGAGAGAGAGAGAGAGAGAGAGAGAGAGAGAGAGAGACTTTTCAATGAGATTCTTTATTTACAATTCAAAAAACAAAGTCAAATTTTATATTAAAAGAATAGTAAATTAAAACAGAACATTTTGCAATTTGGAAAACATTAATACAGTTTTAAGTAAACAGAAAAGACCAAAAATTCGGTACATGTAAACATGTAATAGAAACAAAAATATTTTAGTGTACAGATACAATATACTTTTTAAATACAAATGAATAAAGTGAATACTTTAACCAATATAAGTATAAAGCTCCTCAGAAAAAGAGAAATACAAAGAAAGGAGAAAGAAAGAAGAGAAAAGGTTCCAGTGCGGAGGGTGCGGCAACACGTTTTTTGGCGTGAGCCGAACCCACCGTGGTTCTCCTGAGGTGGGGAAGCCACTGGCGTTACTGGTGTGGGCCTTATATCCCACTCCAGTGGCTTCCAAGGATAAGAGAAAGAAAAGAAAAGAGAGGAAATCGGAAAGGAGGAGCAAATTTAGTAATTCTAACCGGGTTTAAATCAGCCATGTCAGCTTGTCATTAATGATGATGAACAAAGTATTATTTATATTCCATTTTTTAAGAAATTCATCATCATTATTGACAAGCATAAAATAGTTGTATTCGAAAATAACTTTGTTTTTGATACGGTGAGTAAAAATTAAAAGAGGATCAATGAAATTAGAGGTTCGGTAAAGATTGTATATGACATATTTGCAACTGACGATAAGGTAGTTTGACAGGCGCACCGCCTCTCTATTGCGGCCCTTAGCACATGGGATCAAGGCCCAGTAGAGGTCAAAGTTCAGAAGTAGGTCAGGAAGAAGCCGGTGAAGAAGACTGTGGAGACAGTTGAGAAGAGGTTGAACAGAGGGACACGTGATGAATAGATGGCAGATCGTCCCCTTGTCTCCGCACCATCCACATGTTGAAGAGATGGCCGGGTTGAGATGATGTAGAACTTGGAGTGACGGTAGGATGTTGTGTAGTAGTTTATATTGTAGGTCCCCCTCTTTTTTGGAAGTTGGGGGACTGTAGATGCTATTCCATTGTATGTTTGTGTTGCTGTCCAGGACTCCGTTTTGATGCCAGTGTGATGTTTCTGTGGAAGGATGCGAGTTGAGATTTGTGTTGATGACATTGTAGATCGTTTTGGATGGTGCGGAGATGGCATTGTCCAAGTTGTTGTTGATGATGACGTTGAGGGGACGATCTGGTTTAGATGGAACATTTTGTAGCGCAGAGACAGGTAGGTGAAAACCCCTCTCGTCGAATAGAGAGGGGAACAGTCTGATGAGTATCGTGTGCATCGAAGAAAGCTGGTTTTGAAGAAGTCGAGAAGATGGAGGACGAGATGTACTAGAAGAGGAGATGATGTCATTGGGCTGGTGCCACGATCCGGAAGTGAAGTTGAGAAGATCCCTCACCAGGCCGACCCCACGTGTCGAGAGCCGCTCAGAGAGGGATACGCCATCGTCAGTTGCATTTTGAATTAAAGGAATATTTATGGGTAAATTAATGACATGGCTGACTGAGTCGTGTATTATTTCTAACCGAGCTCCAGACAACCTCCAGGCACGCATGATCTCACCATAAAAAGAAGGTAATCCAATGTCAAAAAGGGGGTCTGTCTTCAAATAGAAGAGATGGAAGTCATAATTTAGTTTTTTGTAGCGACGGAGGTGATTTTGAAGAAAAACAAAAGAGGAATGAGAATTACCTTTAAGGTAACGAAAGAGACGCGTTAATCTAAAGGTGAGAACTCGTGCCTGGAGGTTAACAAGGCCGAACCCCCCTTTGTCAGGTTTCTGATACACAATTTGCTCTTTAAGGCGGTGTCTCTTGTTGGACCAGACGAAATCAACCAGCCGCCGTTGGAGTTCACTTAGGAAATCGTCTGGCGGAGCGAGTGCCGCCAGACAATGAAAAGTTTTTGATGCGGCTAGCTGGTTGGCAATCAAGACTCTCCCTTTAAAAGAAAGGGAGGTCGAGATGCCAGACCAGCTAGCGAGGGTTTCGGATAATCGGTTTTACAAATAGTCCAGTTTTTGTCAGTGTATGTTTTGGTGTTTCCTAAGTGAACTCCGAGGAACGACAGGCCATCGTCATTCCATGAAAAATTAAGCGGCCGGTCGCCTCGTCCGATCCAAGATCCCGCCCACAACCCCTGGGATTTTCTCGTATTTAGGCGCGCGGCAGAGGCGCGAGCAAAGAGATCGTAAAGTGTCTTTGATCGCGTCAAAGCCGCGTTCGGAGGTGACAAAACGGAGACATCATCTGCATACGCAGACACCGAGCAAGAGACGTCAGCGTCGGGTATTCGGAAACCGTCGTCCCCGACTTCGCCCCTTAGGCGATTTAGAAAAGGTTCAATAGCAATCGAGTACAGCAGTCCCGAGAGTGGGCAGCCCTGACGGATGCCCTTCTCAACGGAGAAGGGGCCGTCAGAGAACCGCAGATTTTGACTAAACTCTCGGAACCGCTGTACAGGATTTTATGTAGTCGAGGAAACGGTCTCCGAAGCCCATAGCTCTCATGGTGTCGAAGAGGTAGTCGCGATCAACTTTATCGAACGCTTTTTGCTGATCGAGGTTGACCACGGCTAAAGGGACATCATTTTCATTGGCATATTCGATGATGTCCCTTATCAGACCTACGTTGTCATGGATTGAACGTCCAGGGACGCAGTAGGTCTGATCCTCACCTACGACGCTGCTGATGCACTCTTTCAGTCTGTTAGCGAGCAACCTTGCAAGGATTTTGTAATCATTGTTTAGAAGGGAGATTGGCCGCCAATTGGCTATGTCGGCCAGATCTCCCTTCTTGGGTAAAAGAGTAATTACCGCCCTCCTGAACGAACGAGGAAACCCGCCGGTGGGAAAAGAATAATTTAAAACAGAAAGTAGGTCGTTTTTTAGAATATTCCAAAAAGTTTGATAGAATTCACCAGACAGGCCGTCCAGGCCAGGCGTTTTATCCTTGCTAAGTTGGCCAACAGCTATTTCTAATTCCTCTAGAGACAGAGGACGCTCCAGGTCCTCTGCCTCTACAGGATCAAGACGAGGCAGGTCCCTTAAAATGTTTTCGCGGGCGCCCTCATCGGTCGAGTTTTTAGAATAGAGGTTTTTGTAGAAATTTGATACATGATTTTTTATGACAGAGATATTTTGAGTAATTTCTCCAGAATCCAAACGGATTCTGGAGATAGTTAGAACAGGATTTAGATTTTTCAAGATTAAAAAAGTAAGAAGAGGAGGTATCGACCTCGCTGACATGTTTGAATCTCGACCTGATAAGGGCGCCCTGCGCTCGATTTTTTAAGATAGAATTAAGTTTTTCTTTTTGTTCTAAGAGGACCTGCCTGGTCTCCGGTGTGATTTCCGGCGCAGACTGAAGGTCGTCAATAGTCCGATTTATTTTAAAAAGAGCTTCGCGTTTCTCGGAAGCAATTTTTTTAGAAAACATTTGAGTAATTATTTTGATGTGGGACTTGCCAAAGTCCCACCAAGAATTTAAATTGGGGAAATCGGACTGTTTTTGACGCCATTCTCCCCAGAAACAAGTTATAATTTGTTTGTATGCTTCATCCTGAAGAATTGAATTATTAAAATGCCAGTAGGCGCTACCCCGGAAATTAGCCGAGGGTAGTTGAATTTTAAAGAAATAGCGGAGTGATCAGAAAGAGAACAGGGTGTTATTTTGCACGAATGAATAGAGGATAACATATCAGGATGAAGATACAAACGATCTAACCTGGCTTTGGAAACACCACAATCCCTGGAAGGGTTATTCCGCAGCCAGGTAAATTGTTTGTTTCTGGGATTCAGTCTACGCCAAACATCACACAGAGAGAGTGCACCAACAGTTCCTTGAGAGCTGCTGCGACTCTGGATCTACGCTCGGTGGGCGCATGCAGACGGTCCAATGCAGGATTTTCCGTGCAGTTAAAGTCACCTCCGACCACAACGACACCGTCACTGTCACAAGAGGATAACTGTTTAGAAAAAGAATTAAAGACTTTAAAAGCAAGAGAGTCGCTCTGGGGTACTAAAAATTATAAATGTGGAAAAGAGTTTCATTGGATTTAGTTTTGTATAAAGAAGATGTCCTGGAAAAATGTTAAGATTTGAAATAATTTCTAAATTTTATTATTAACGAGTGTAGTTACCCCAGAGCCATAAGAGTTGGAAGGGAAGAGATAGGAGTAAAGGGCCATAGGCTCCAGCAGGAGCTTATTTCCGTAAGGTTATAAGTCTCCTGCAGGAGCACTATGTCGGAAAAGGAAAGAAATTTTCAAAATAAGCATGTATGGCGGCATTTTTGGTTGGCATTGAACAGCCGCCTGTGTTCAGGGAAATCAGTGACAGTGTCATTGCGACCAAACTAATCAAGACTCTCATAAAAGAAAAGCAAAGAAAATCATTTATCTAAAGTCTTGATCAGCTTGGTTACGCGTTGTTGTAGGCCTCTGTTGAGGAGGGTTGCTGCGTAGCGGTTTGAGTTGTTTCACAAGTCCGGGCACATTAGCAGTGAATCTCTTGGCCACCTCGATAGGTTTTCGATTTTTATGGAGGCCAAGAAATTCATGAGCTCTTTAGAAGACAGAGGACCTTTTGAGTTGGAAAGGCAATCAGGCACCGCCTCGTCTTCGGTAGTCTGACTGTCTTCCCACATGTCATCTTGGTCGTTCGTCGACGAGGCCGGGGTGGAGACAAGGGAGGATTGTGAATTAAGGACTTGGTTAAGGACTTGGGTGATGGAAGGGGAGTCGACTGTCATGGGCATCGCCACCTTCTTCAAGTTTACGTGGAGGAGAGGGTGTTTTAGAGGGAGTGAGAACTGAAGTATTTGTAGGAGGGATTGAGTGGAAGATTTCATTTTTGAGACGACATCAGAAAAAAGTCTAGATGGTGGAGGTGGCGATCCCCAGACAGAGCAACCGGGTTTGGATGGGGTGTGGATAGGTTGAAGGGCGGAAAGGGAGTGGTGGGAGGGGGAAGGGGAGGATGGGGCCGCGGATGACGCAGGGGCCACGGACGGCGCAGGAGCCTCAGACGCCGGAGAAACCGCGGGCAAAGAAGGCCCCACAGACCCCGCCGAGCCGCCCGCACGAGCCGAGCCTCCCGCCCCGGACGAGGGCCCAACCCCTGTTGGGCTCCCGCCGGAACGAGAGGCCGACGCGCTGGACCCCGCACCAGCACATGAGGCACTTCCAGTTGAAGCACCCCCCGACACCGGCGCGGCATGTCCAGCCTTCGCACAGGCGGCCCCGACAGGGCCCGAGGGCCCCCCAGAACCCGCAGCGGTCCGAACACCCGAGGGCCCCGCACGATCCGCATCCCCTACGGAATCCAGCGGACCAGGTTTTTTGGAGACTTTAGGTGGGTGTTTAGGATCGGATTTTTTTTGGTTAGTGGGGTTATGGACGAAGGGTGGTGGGTTTAAGGGATTGGTCTCGTTTTTGTCAATGTCATCGGTTCCCTGTTTCTTACAAGCACGGCTAATGTGGCCGTACTCACCGCATGAAAAGCAACGTACCGACTCCGTCGACAGAAACACGCGATAATGTGTGCCTAAATACAAGATATTTATGTGCTCAGGCGGAGTGACGTTCGGTTTAAGAAGAACATGCACTTGCCGCCTGAACGACATGATATGTGACAGATGTTTTTCCTTGAAACCCAGGGGTAATGGACCTTACCTGAGACACCACTTTGCAGAAAGATGACAGGTTGTGTATCAGTACCGTGTTCGGGATCTCTGGATAAACATTAGAAAGCGTGAACCGGGTGGTTGGCTGGACCAGTGGGTTGAGCTCGATGAAGCTGCCATCGTGGGTCAGTCCGTTTTGGACAGCCTCGACGACAGCCTCCCTCGAGCTCAGATATGCTGCTATTCGACCGTTTGAAATCCTGGAAGCTGATAACACTTGTGCATTTGAAATTTGGTTAACCAGTGAAATGAGATATTGGCGTACGGAGACTGTGTCCAGCGCTTTGAACACGATTCCATTGTCCCTGGTAAGTGGGCTATTACCAGGAACAATAGAAACGCGTTCACCACCCTTGCTCACACTTGGCTGATTTTCAATAGGCCGTTGCGCCTGACTGGCCATGGTGACCAGCCAAAGCACCAAAAACGACAAAAATTTGAACCCAGAAAAAGAACCCAGAAAAACACGAAAACAGTTAAACCTGACAATTTGAAATTCGCCCTGTATGATGTATGAACAATAAGAGTAAGATTAATATAAAATTTGTAACCGTAAGATGCGTAAATCTCACAAAAATCTACTGTTTCCTGGAGCTCGATAAATACACGACCTACCCGGAGAGAGAGAGAGAGAGAGAGAGAGAGAGAGAGAGAGAGAGAGAGAGAGAGAGAGAGAGAGAGAGAGAGAGAGAGAGAGAGAGGTGACTAGTCAGGGAGTGTGGAGAAGTTGAGAAGAGATAGTTTAGGTCGATCCCGTAACCACCAGGTGAGTGGGTGCAGCCATCGTAGGTTTTTTAAGGGCCGGCTAACCCACAATCCAAGCCCATGGGAGAGGCCAATAGTACTACAATATAAATACAACCTTATGATCTCTTTGTGATGACATCAAACCCCCTCTTCAATGCATAATCAATATTTAGGAGTAAGGTTGCGGCTAGCACCATGTAAACAATCTCTTAAGGTCTGTTCACACTACGGAAAGTTCCCGTGTTGGACATAGGTCTGACCCGTGTATCCTGGACAGTTCTTTTCACACATTTCAACACGGCTTTCACCTGTGCAGAGCGTTCGATCTGTGTCTAAACCAACCCTGCTCGGAAAGTGTGTTGAGAGCTCTCAACCTGTGTAGAGAATTCCAATCAGTTATTCCTTACTTCCACCATGCAAATCTTCAAATCCTCAGATTGAAATTTAGACAGATCTTTTGCAGAGTGTCCATACAGTATCGCAGTTATAGTGATGTTCCATCTACGAACACAAATTCATTGCACACTATTTTAATTACAAAGAAATCGTAAAGTGTTATAGATGAGCTTTTGCATAAGATTGGAATTATACTAAGACTTTGGGAAATTCGTAAATTTCAATTTGATGTAAATGTACTGTTAAAAACAAATCGTATAGGCCCTTCAACTTTATTTCAATAAATGCATTTGTTTTAATCTCAAATAAAGCGGACCCTTTGTCTTTTTGTAAGTGACAAAAGTCAAATTACTAGAGCGGGATTTGAACCACGACCTACCGGCGCTCTTATTAAACAAAATTAATAAAAACAAATTATAACAACATTATAAAAATTCTGACCATCTACATAGAAGGCGAACGTTCTAATCACTAGACTGTCATGCCTGCCACTCGAATTTCTAGGTGAACTTATTATAGAAGAATCTCTTTTTATATTAGCTTTCTGAAATTCTTTACTACAGAAAAATATTGCATCCGGACTGAGGTCCAATTTTTTTGCATTCAAATGTAATTGCCATTGTCTAATAATGAACCGTTTTGAAAACTGTTCCTTCACAGATAAAAATCTCCATTTGTATTTTCTTTGCTATTTTCCCTCTAGCTTTCTTCACCCAATCTCCCACTTCCACCCTTTTCTGACTCATTCTCAGTTTTTGTCCTCAAATAGTGTCTAAAGGGGGTGAAGCTGTGTACGTCACCATGTTGGCTAGCCCAAATATGGACTCCGTCTCTGTAAGCTTGGGCGATATCATTTTTTTTCATCTACGATATATCGGCAAACATATATCGCAATTTTCGATAGTATCGCGATTATTTGTTTTTATTCACACATGATTGCTTTAGAGCCGACAACCACAAGTATGTACCCCTCTACAAGCGTCACAGTAAATCACAAATTCGTTTGCAGAGCATGTATGTACTCACTGTTTCTCACTTCCAAAAGCTGAAAAGACTGTTCTAATTTTGTTTCCATGGAATTTCTGACATGACTCACAATGGCGATTTTTTTTAAATTGCGATTTATTTTTTAATCGCGATTTGCCGATATCTCGATAACTTAAAGGTTCTCGTTATCGTAATCGAATAAAAAAGGGTATCGCGATATTCGATATTATCGTATTATCGCCCAAGCTTACGTCTCTGTATACACTGAAACAGAGTCCAATAATCAGGTCAGTGGCCGTACAGAAAATTTCTTTTTTGAATTTTTTAAAGTCTTACATGTGTGGGGAGGCTGAATGTCGGTACTAAAATTCCATGATAAACTATAATGACAGGCGCTGAGGTTTGAATTTCAAAACATCATTTTTACTAAGTCATTTTATTGTAAGAAAATCCAAATCTAAAGTTAATGAAATCCTAGAGTTTCGATGATTGTGCGTCATTCCATAGTGCATTAGCGTAGGCGCGTGTAGCGACAAAACGGCTGTGTGAGACCTTGATGTGTGAGAGATGATGTGTGAGACCTTGACAGTTTCATGGTCACGAAAAATGAAATGAAGCCAACCATGCTGTTGCGAAACAGAAAATAAGTTAAACATAAGAGATTTGATTAATATCTGATGGCACAGGGAGCTAACTGTCAATAGGCACAAGTACAATCCATGAAAAACAGGTCACGAAAATAATTAGTATGAAATCCACACGAGATAATATCAAGAAGAAGTCATCCTTATAAAATAATCCTCTATAATCCCTAGGTGCGATGGTAATCACTTTGTCTGCAACAAAATAAATAAACATACACCCGGTATGTCGAGCGGTCTAGCTTACCGGATTCAAGTTCTGGTGTTAGCAACATAATGTGGGTTCGAATCACGGCCGTGACACTTGTGTCCTTGAACAAGACACTTAATCGTAATTGCTTCTCTCCACCCAGGGGTTAAATGGGTACCTGTGAAGGCAGAGTTGGTTTGCTCTATATGCGCTAGAAATGGCAGCAATTGAGCTGTATACTCCCAGGGAGCTGAGATGGTTTCAGGAATGATTTATGAGCCTTATGAGCCTTATGAGCAGGGATAATAATATAATGCGCCTTGAGCACCACTTAGTTGGTGGATACGTGCGCTATATAAATCCACACATTATTATTATTATTATTATGATACAAGTACATGTAAACAAAATGACTAGTTGTACCACACACAATAGCGGTCACAGGTTACATGCAGTCATAACAACTTTCATGAACTTAACGAACTCTACATACTACATGCATAGTATTGCTATTATCACATACTGGTAGTGAATATGCACATGTGCGTGCATGACAATGCCGCACATGTCAAGGAATAACATGAAACAAATGTCATAAAATATCTCACATTTCGCCACAAAAATACATAAATTTACACTCACCACAGATTCCGGAAATAGCCTATGGCTAGCTATGGGAAAAGCCATGTTGTATATAGCGAACAAGAACATGAAAATGAGCTACAAAACCCGCAAAACTTTCGCTCGGTTCTTTCTCAACAACAACAAGAAAGAGTTCCGTCCCGCTCTCGCAGAGTGTGTGGACACAACACCAAAATAATTATCACTACGCCTACCAAATGATGGAGATAATAAACGAAATATAAAGTAATATACATGTAAATGACACCGTATATTTGTATAAAAGTGACATGTAGTATGTTTATATAGCAATGTAAGTATTACTCGGTAATAAAAAATATTTTGAAAACAGGGATCTGCTTTCAACGAGAATGGATTTGAGGTCAAACTCCCAACTGCGTGAAGGTCCAAACTTACACATAATGTCATATGCAAATGAACCTACGAAGCTAAAAATAGAATGTGTATCGAGGGTCAGCGTAAAGGCGCATTCTCCACATTAAAAAACAGTATTACTTCAACTAATAACACCAACATATTATAACAATATCCAACGTCGAATGAGTGAATGCGTCAACTAACGAAATTAAACAAACAATAAAACAAAGTGATCACTATAAAAAGGTAAAAAAAAAATAAAAAATAAGGACGAACAATAATATGAAAGCATTATCAAGTAATTTGCTGTACACCAAAACCGCACCACATTGTATATTGGTGCAGTTCAAAAACCGAACCTGATTGTACACTCTGGTGTAGTTCTGGTGCGTTCCTATTATTTAAATTAGCACCAAAACTGCACCAGTGGTGTAGTTTTAGTGCGGTGAGGTTTTGTGTGGTTCTGGTATAGCATTGTGTAGTGCTTAAATCCTACACCAAACCCGCACCACATTTGAGCTTTAATGCAGTTTTCTTGTATATTAAATTAGCATGATTATTATACCTTACACTCGAAATTGCACCACCCAATTGCACCATACAAATTCTCATAAATTAAGTATGGTGCATAATTCTTCTTCTTCTAAACTAACCATTTCCTATCTCTGAGTTCAGAAATATTGGTTGAAATAGTACTGATTTATCATTATTTACAGGGCAAGGTCTGGTATCGTGGTATGGTACATGTACATGTACATATACATGGTTCCATATAATTGTACATGGTACATGTACATGACGCTACACAAACTAATTACAGAAAACACATTTTCTGCATAAAATTACCACAATATCGTCACGATCAATAGGGCATGTAATTGGAATGCTATTTTTAGATTACCTCAGTGACTAAAAATAATACCCACATGATATGATGAGGTCATTTGTGTATTACCGTTGTTATTGCATATATGAGGCAGTTAATTATCATTCACTGTGTTTATGGAGAAATAAAGAAAGTAAAATATACATGTATTCTATGTTTTATGTTGTTTAATTTCTTTGTCTAATACAGCCATTATCAGTTATGAATGAAGAAATACACATACCAACAATAACTTAATTACGGTCAGTAATGTTATTTATTGGAAAACGAAACAATTTTACAAAAGGGCAGCTTATATGCTGAGGTATGAAGCAGAAATGCACATGTAAGCAAAGATCGTTTGTAAAATAACTTAAGGTGTAAAAAACTTCTATTCTAACAAACAAAAACAGAAACCTGCAAAACATGGCATGTAAAATACTGATTGTTACCAAAAAATGTATCGTTCAAGGAATCACATTCTCATCCAGCGGGCTATTTTGATCCAGTCATTGGATGGCACTCAGACGACTACGCAGTTAGCACGTTGTGATGCAATTCCCTATGCATAGCGCGTAAAATTTTTGTTCTATTGGTCGAACGAGAACAATACGTCATCATATAACCAATAGAAATATCCGTTACGCGCTGTGTGCAATGCCTATAGCGCCTAAAACGTTTTCTTATTGGTCGAACGAGAACACATACCTTGTCATACAACCAATATAACTATTTGTAACGCGATTTGGATCATGTCACTCACAAAATGTGAACATAGGCCTCGTGCGTGTGAAGTGCCGCTCGCCTGAAAATTATCATGACGCTCTGATCATTCTTAGACAGTTTTGAGGCAAGTCCAATAAAGACAAAATAAATTAACTCAGTCTTGCGGTTTCTTAATTGCACATTCTTTAATTGGCTTTGTCGGAATATAAAAAAATAAATAAAAAGTACAGGACGATGTACACAAAAATTACTCTCGGCACCATAACGTAAGTTTTTATTTTTTATTATTTTTTTGAATAAAAAGATATAGGTTCTGCGTGATTTTCTAGGGTGGGTCGGGTAACCGGAAACACAACTATTTTTTTTTGTTCGGCCGAACAACATGAACAACGCAACGTTGTACATACATACATGTTCGATAACCCCCCGCCCCCCCCCCCCACACACACACACCTTTTTTTGTGTAATCCCTCCATAACTCAGATTTTACCAATGAGTAAATTGTTCCATAACGGGAGAACATTTCTTTTGCTGGGAAGCCTGTACATTTATTTACATTCTCATTCATGACATTTTTATGATTGAAACTTCATGCTCAAATTATACTATACATCATGCATCATTTATTTTCACCCGGGTTAATCCCCTCAAACCATGTATGGCCATTGACGATACACATTTTGTGCATGCCACCCCTTATATCCTCTAAATCCATCCCTAATATCCATCGATTGGATCACCGTGTTTTGCTTCCTATAACAGATTCCCCTTGTAACAAAAACCGTTGTAACAAAAGCACACCATTTCACTTTCACAATAAAGGCCTAATTAAATATTATAACAATTACACATCCACGCGGACTAAACAATATTGTCCATTCACCCCAACACTTATTACAGATTTCAATGTTCAGACATTCAGGGCCCACAAATGTTATTTATTATTAATATACAACTTTACTTAACAATGATTGTACATAACATCCATAAAAACACAAACTTACCAGGGGCTTCACATCCTACATCCCCACAATATCCCCACCATCCCCATATTTTTTCCGGGCTATCCTTCCATCGGAAGTTGTAAATTCATGTTTGCCTCATACTCATTATCAGTTTTATGGAGAAAGTGTTAAAGAGTAAAGGGGTCATTTCTGGATAGCATATCACGTGACCCGGCACATGCATCTAATGTATCGTACATTCGTACACTCTGACTGCTGTGTCACTGTGGATACCTCAGTGGAAACATCTGACTGGGTAACAGTGAAATTAGGCCTCGACTGTCGGGATGAATCGCCCCGCTCTGGGGCTCAAACATGGATGATTTTATAGGCCTACATTAATTAAATGCTTGATTTTTTTTCTTCGAGACTCTATAGCTGGCGAAGAAAAAAAACAGCAGTATTTTAGTGTTTTTCGGTGTAGTGAAAATCCGTCGGCTTGGTCTCGGTGTAAAAAATACCGTCACGACTCGGTTTTACCGAAAAAACGCTCAAGCCTACTCGTCATGATTGGATCATAGAGTTTATTATATCATAGTCATGACATGGCCCCGCTAGTACTGACAGCACTAGGAACAATTAATAACATGAGTCGCTGTATGAGGAACCTTAATAAGTAAAGACTACGTTTCGATCAGTATGCTCTGATCGTCGTCAGGAAAATGCCGGGCTCTGGGTGGAACCTTATTTACAAATTAAATCATGGGGAGACATTATGATATCTGTATGGTCACACTGAGGTGACACTATGATATCTGTATGATCACACTGTGGGGACACTATGATATCTCTATAGTCACACTGTGGGGAAACTATGAACTATTTGTGGTCACACTAGGGACACTATGATATATATAATGGTCACACTATGATATCTCTATGGTCACACTGGGGACACTAGAACTCTGTATGGTCACACTGAGGGGACACTATGAACTCTGTATGGTCACACTGTGGGGACACTATGATATATGTATGGTCACACTGTGGGGACACTATGATATCTGTATGGTCACACTGTGGGGACACTGTGATATCTGTATGGTCACACTGTGGGGACACTATGATATCTGTATGGTCATACTATGATATCTCTATGGTCACATTGTGGGGACACTATGAACTCTGTATGATCACACTGTGGGGACACTGTGATATCTGTATGGTCACACTGTGGGGACACTATGATATCTGTATGGTCACACTATGATATCTCTATGGTCACATTGTGGGGACACTATGAACTCTGTATGGTCACACTGTGGGGACACTGTGATATCTGTATGGTCACACTGTGGTGTGGGGACAACTATTTGTGGTCAAACTAGGGACACTATGATATATATAATGGTCACACTATGATATCTCTATGGTCACACTGGGGACACTATGAACTCTGTATGGTCACACTGAGGGGACACTATGAACTCTGTATGGTCACACTGTGGGGACACTATGATATATGTATGGTCACACTGTGGGGACACTATGATATCTGTATGGTCACACTGTGGGGACACTGTGATATCTGTATGGTCACACTGTGGCGACACTATGATATCTGTATGGTCATACTATGATATCTCTATGGTCACATTGTGGGGACACTATGAACTCTGTATGGTCACACTGTGCGGACACTGTGATATCTGTATGGTCACACTGTGGGGACACTATGATATATGTATGGTCACACTATGATATCTCTATGGTCACATTGTGGGGACACTATGAACTCTGTATGGTCACACTGTGGGGACACTGTGATATCTGTATGGTCACACTATGGTGTGGGGACACTGTGATATATGTACGGTCACACTATGGGGACACTGTGATATCTGTATGGTCACACTGTAGTGTGGGGACACTGTGATATCTGTATGGTCACACTATGGGGACACTGTGATATCTGTATGGTCACACTGTGGTGTGGGGACACTGTGATATCTGTATGGTCACACTATGGGGACACTGTGATATATGTATGGTCACACTGTGGGGACACTATGGTTTTATTCCAAATTCATAGTTTCACACACAGTGTGGGTGGAATACAACACTGTGTGTTCACACAGAGGTTTCACTATGTGGTGACACTGTGACATTTTTATAAGGGAAGCGTGGCTATGCCGTCTGTAAGCCAATTGAAGACCTACAAAACAGCGTTTGTAGTTTTTCAATAGACTGTGTAAGTTGACCTCGAGAACGTAGGAGTTTTCGCGAGAATATTGACTTCCGTGCACCTCGCATAGCTTTTACAAAGTATATGTGTGCAAATGTTTTATGAAAAGAACTTTATTGTGCTGTTTTAATAAATTTCATCCATTGAATATGGTTTGACTTAATAAAAGCTTGGTTTACATTTTGTAAATTGTAAACAATTTCGCAAATCTTGGTCAAATAAAAAAAAAAAAAACCGACCTTGATTTCCGCTTTCACGTTTGAAACCAAAGCCCATGCTTAATAGGACGTGCGACGTTTTCCCCTTCCGATGGGGTAGTAAGATGGTGGTGGTAGTAAGATCGATCTAGCACTCGCAAAGGATGCAACGTCACGCAAAATCCATGCGATACAGGGTCTGTTTTCACGCTACGTAACGAAGCACTTATCCCGATTTATATTACCTAACTTCGGTTTGTCAGTGCATTCGAACACAGTGTGCGTAACACAGTCGGCCTAAATTCGCAATTTGACACTCCGAACCGGACGTTGGAGGTCAAGTATTATTTCTTCATTTTCTCGAAAGTTTCCAAGCTTTTTTAATATTTTATTTATTACATTGTAAGTTTTAAATGTAATCATTCCATCAATATGTTTTTGGGGAGGAAAAAAGGTGATGTGACAAAAATAACAATCAAGCAAAATTATACACGCGTTAACCTCCCATAGCTGATATGATGGCTCAGAGGTGCCCGGAAGTCAATGGTGACCTTTTCATCGCGAGACTTACACAGTCTATACACAAAATAGTTTTTTCGCAAGTCGGATCCTTCCTGATATATTTCTTTGTGTGATGTTATTGTATTTGTTCTTCATTTGCAGCCTATACGATTGTAATTCATATTTCCATCCCTCTTATTCGATTCAATTTAAATCACGAAGGATTTTAGCCTTGTAGAATTTTCTAAAAAATCCCGAGGGGTAAACATTGACTTTTCCAAAATAAAAATCAAGATGGAAAGGGATTAATAGTTTTCCCAAAACATTAAATCGTAAGGTGTCCTTATTGTTGTTTTCCCCCTAAAATCACATGTCGTTTTGCCCCTAAATCACATTTTGGTTATCCATGTTTTTACTTTATTTCGTTTTTCCCTTCCACTTTGTTCAATATCAAGCCTTCAATTATTTCCAAAAACAATATACAGCCATTTTCAGACTTTTACACTGTAAAAATGGTGTTTAGAATTTAAACACACGCAAAATAAACGCGTTTAGGAATGTGTTTAAACGACCATTCTCTGTACATGTCACAAAGCTAAACGTGCTTAGCTTTTTGACGCCTGTTCATATGTTTTTTAGCATTCAAACACACATCACAGAAAAGCACAACCTAAACATGTTTTAGGCTAAACATATGAAAAAGTGGGTACAACGTAAGTGTTTAGAAATGTGTTTAAATTCTAAACACCATTTTTACAGTGTAGTTTTCTGAAAAAAAAGTAGAGTGGAAATACTATTTCATAAAATATCTGAGATTTAATTAAAAGGGAAACATAATTTTTTTGGGGGTGGAAAAGCCATGGGGTCACAGTACAGCAAAATAAATGTAGCTCAAACCTAAAATTACTGTTCCGGTTGTTTAATTACCACCAAACACCAATTAACTGGGATAGTCCCACCAGAAAACTGTACAAAATTACGCTAATGAATGCTAATTCCTGCTATATAATAGGCGATAATCAAAATTACAACCCTTAGCTGAGCCCTAAGGCCTGGAGGATTCAAATATCCCAACAGTTAGTGCGGACAAGTTCGTTCTGCAGTTCCAGCTCGTATAAATGAACAGTTAGATCCCAAGTTTCAAGATGGATGTCGCGCTCTGGTGTATCACTTGTTGGTCTTCGTGCATAACACTGTAGCCGCCCTTAGTCCGAAGCAGCGGCGTAGCCAGGACTTTTTCAGTGGGGGGGAGGGGGCACAGGAGGGGGGGCATTGCTTTTCAGTGGGGGGCCCAGGGGTATGTTTTGTTTCCCTTTTCTTTTTCTTTTCTGTTTTTTGGGGCACTATGAGGATTTTTCGTGGGGGGGGCACTGGAAATTTGTGGGGCACGTGCACTTCCAGGCTCCCCCCGTGGCTACGCCGCTGGTCCGAAGGAAGCCTTTGTGTGGATCTGAGGAGCTGTTCCAACCCTGGGTTACGCCGATATGGTAGTCCCGTTAACTTTGGCTTTATCGGAGGTGAAACTGAGAGCCTCACGGCCTCTCGCCATAATCAGTATGTCTTGCCTAGCAGAATAGCCATCGGGGAAGATCTGTCCGTAGATTCACAGCACACTTGCAGAGCAAAATTATCTGCAGTAATTGCCGCTCAAGGATTTGTTGCAATCTCGATTATTTACGCCGGATTTAAACATAAATATCAATAATATCTCAATCTGGATATGCTCTGGGAACCGGATACTGCTTGTGCACCAAGTCTAGAATTCCTGGCATCTGCCCCGCCTAGCCAAAACAAAAGTTCGACTGTTATATCATGTCGTTCATACCCAGCATACCTTACGCGCAGAGCACATAATGCAACACCTATTCAAAACTCCCGCGAATAAAGAAATAGATTGCATAAGTGGACCGCCCACCACCATAGGGTTAGCTCAGTTGGTAGAGTTCAGTTGGTATTCGAGAAGTCGAGAGGTCGTGGTTCGAGTCTGGCATCAGCCAACTTTACATCAGCCAAACCATATCTGCCGAGTAGCCAGGGATCAAGCCCCGGTCAGATGCAAAAAACCTGGGTAACGGCAGCAGCAGGGATTACACAACGGGACACAGGCCATTTACGTGGTTATACACAGAATAAATATACATGAAGAAACTGACCTGAAATATTATATGAACGGGAAGCGAGCAAAGAAAACTTGGCTGATGCCGGACTCGAACCCGCGACCTCTCGAATATCGTACGAGTGCACTACCAACTGAGCTAACCAGCCCCTATTAGTGTTTTTGTTTGTTTGTTTTGTTGAATAATATTAGTCCTCTCTGTCTAGGACTACGTATATATATATATATATGTATTTTTTTTCTGCCTCCATGCTTCCGTCAGAATTTTTTTTCTAAATCTTCCACATGTTAACAACTAAGAAAATGAAAAAGAATAAAGCCATGCAAAATAAAACGAATTGGAGTCCGATTGGTAAGGCAGAGCTGCTCGCCCCGCTTACACTTTTATTCATCGTTTAGTTTGTTGGTGTTTATTAACATAAACTGATATTCAAATCATAATTGGTCACAAAGCGACGGCATTTATGCATAAACAATGCAAACTTTGTCATCGAGTAATAAAGAGTTACTATCATTTGACTTGTCGATCTATTGTCGATTGGAGCAAAGTAGCCTTTTGATTGCTTTTGATGTAAGCGTTCCTGGATTTTTTTCCGACTTCCATCTCACGTGTTTAGCTTGGGACAAGCGAATTGGAGGCGGCGGACGCACCGCCCGATCTCAAACTGTGTAGTCCAAAGTTATGAATGTCTGGTACCAAAGGTTGTAGGGCTTGTAGAACTATCACCCTAGTTCTGGTGTAGCCGAGTCCATGACTGGGTTTACACTCTTTTTCGTTCGAGTAAGTCTGCGAAGAACTGCGAATAACTGTCTATATCGCCCAAGGTTTGAAATATGTGGCCGCGAGTACGACTGGGCAGGTTGATGCAAATGTTCTGCCGATCGTTACATCATTGCTTTGACGAAACTGATCGGTCTTAGACTTGATTGAGTAAAATGTTAAATAAGCCTGTCTCGAGTCATATTACAGTCCATGCGTCTGATGTTGCTAAGGTCGTCAAAGCGAAGACAACCAGCGTAACTTATGAAGCACACGAAGAGTAATCGCAGTTCGGCTAAACGGGTTCCTTTCGGTTCGGGGCGATGATGTGATGCTCGTGTAGCCTTGGAGAGCGGTTTTTGCTAAATGATTGTCCGTGTGTGAAGGTAAACCACATAAACTACTACTGCTGCTGCTGCTGCTGCTGCTGCTGCTGCTGCTGCTGCTGCTGCTGCTGCTGCTGCTGCTGCTGCTGCTGCTGCTGCTGCTGCTGCTGCTGCTGCTGCTGCTGCTGCTGCTGCTGCTGCTGCTGCTGCTGCTGCTGCTGCTGCTGCTGCTGCTGCTGCTGCTGCTGCTGCTGCTGCTGCTGCTGCTGCTGCTGCTGCTGCTGCTGCTGCTGCTCTTCATTTTTATACTAGTGGATTTCTTATTACACCTGGAATCTACTGGACGTTTTATGTGAGTATTTGTACATTTGTTTTCTTATAATAAGTGAAAAACTGTTGTTTTTTGTATGTCTGTGCAGTAAAAATTTACTGTTGAGTGTATACACATTTTGGATCTTCATTTTATTTGTGCAGTCAACTCTGATTTAGATTATAGCCTGTAGCTAGAGATTATAACCTGTAGCTTGACCACAAGCCTTTTTGTTTGGATCAACAACTTTGTGATCAGACAATGGAGGTTCTACATCCTGTTTATTCTACTCCTGCTGTCCAGACCATGGTGTCTCAATGACTCATCAGTAGATGGCTACAAGATGCAATCTACAGATTGTTCAACTAAAATCCGCCATCTTAAATTCTTGAGACGTCCTATATCATACTATGATAATTCATCTGCCACCTTTCACCTGGAACTCTTAATTTCTGGTGACATAAACCCAAACCCTGGACCTGAAACACTGATCAACACACCCACAAACGCCACTCAGCTCCATAAAATTTCCTACAGCCGTAATGAACTACTCAATCTTCGCAATGCTCCATGTACTGATGTAGCTTTATCTTATTTAGGATTGAGTCAATTGAACTGTCTTGGAATACTTGCTAATCAACCCCAAACATACCGCCGCACACATAGAGGTAAAAAAGCTGGTCGCCGTAGAATGGACAGATTTACACAACTAGCACTCCAGCCTTACCAACCCCCAGCAGTGAACTCAACCACATCAACAAGCGACATTGGCATAACTTCAACTCCAAATGTTCACGATGAGTCTAAACTTCAGCTCTGTGTCTTGAATACTCAATCCATATGTAACAAATCGGATGAATTTGTTGACTTTGTACTTCAAAACAATTTGGATCTTGTTGCCATAACCGAGACATGGTTTAAACCTACTGATGACTTGCCACCCCGTGAGTGTACTCCTGCTGGCTACTCTCTCCATCATATCCCCAGACCAATAAAGACCGGTGGAGGGGTTGCACTACTCTTTAGGTCCAGTTTATCTGTCAGTATGAAAAGTGTTAACATTGACTACCTAACATTTGAATCTCTGCATGCTGAGGTAACGTGCAACTCTAGATCTGTTCGCCTTGTTAATATTTATCGACCAGAAAGGGATGTTGATGGTAAACATGTAAACTTCTTCTCCAGTTTTCTGCAGGAATTTGAAAATTAATTGTCGATTATCTCTTACACCCATCTGACATTATTTTAACCGGCGATTTTAACATTCATATGGACATTATTTCAAACAATTATGCAAATCAGTTTAAAGATCTGCTCTCTGCTCATGGACTTATACAGCACATCACAGCACCCACTCATCGGTATGGTCACTGTCTTGACCTCATGATAACGCGTGAAAAATACTTCACCTCTTATCTCGAATATAACTATTCACCCTGGCTTATCTGATCATTATGCAATCATGGTAAATTTGAACCTTAAAAACCTCCCCATACCTACCATTTCTGTAACTACTCGCAACTGGAAAAAAGTAAATATTAAAGATTTATGTCATGATATTGAATCAACTGGAAAATGTAAACCTTGAAGATGGTGAGCTGGATTCTTGTGTCAGTCTATTTGAATCTACTGTCCGTAACATCTTGGATGATCATGCTCCGCAAAAAACTCGAACTGTTAAACTACAATCTGAATCCCCCTGGTTCAATGATGATATCCGTGCTGCAAGGAAAATCCGCCGTCAACTTGAGCGAAGATGGCGTGACAATGGGAAACTTGGGTACATCGGCAAGAATACTGTAACCAACGTGATATTGTGAAGAACATGATTAACCAGGCAAAAATAACTCTTTACTCATCTCTTGTGGAAGATAGCTCTGGTGATCAGAAAAACTCTTTAACATTGTTGAAAAGCTGCTTCATAAACCCAAAGCTCCAGTGCTTCCATCTACACATCCAGGACCTCGCAAATGCTTTTTCAAACTTTTTTGTCACAAAAATTGAGAATATCCGTCGTTCTTTTCCCTCAGTACCTGCCATTCTATCACAAACACCATCACGCAAGGATCCACAATGTAGACTGTCCATGTTTGAGCCTACTAGTGTTACGGAGATCAAGAAACTCATCATGAAATCGCCATCAAAATCATGTGAACTTGATCTAGTGCCAACTTCTAATAAAAACAAAATATTGATGTGTTTGCTAAGTATCACAATTATTGTAAACTGATCTCTTTCTTCCGGTTGTTTCCCTAATAGCCAGAAGGTTGCTCATGTTACACCACTCCCTAAAAAACCCAATTTGGACAAGGAAGTTTTCAAAATTACCGACCAGTGGCGAATTTAAAGTACCTTGGAAAACAATCGAGCGAGTTGTTTCATCACGGATCTCTGACCATGTTCGTGCTAATAACCTGTCGGACACATTTCAGTCAGCCTACAAACCATTTCATGGAACGGAAACTGCTCTTCTTCGCGTCAACAATGACATTTATCTGCCATGGATGAGGGAAAATCACTGCATTAGTTTTGTTAGACTTAAGCGCCGCTTTTGACACTGTCGATCATAAAATCCTTCTCTCCCGCCTTCAATATCATCTTGAATACATGACACAGCCCTGGATTGGTGTAAGTCCTACCTTTTAAATAGGCCTCAGCATGTTTGTATTGGTAACGCTATCTCCGAGCCTGTTACTCTTGACTATTCTGTACCCCCAAGGCTCTGTGCTCGGCCCACAGTGGTTTACTGTTTATACCTTTCAGTTCGTGATATCATTTTGAAGTATAATTTAAATTACCATGTTTACGCTGATGACACGCAGCTTTACATTACTTTTAAATCTTCTCAAGAACCTGCTGATTCTGCATTAAACACTGGAGAAATGTATTCAAGAGATTCGAAGTTGGATGAGACAAAACTTCCTGAAATTGAACGATTTTGTTCTATTTGGATCACGTCAGCAATTGTCTAAAGTTTCTCTTCCATTTATTACAATTGGTGACTCGCAGATAACCCCCTCATTACATGCACGTAATTTGGGTGTTATTTGACTCGACAATGACTTTAAAACCACATATCTCCAACATTGTTCATATCATCATTTCATATCAAATATAAGCCGAATTAGGAAATACTTGAATAAAAGTGTGCTGAACAAATTATACATGCGTTTGTCACATCACGGCTCGATAACAGGAATGCTCTCCTTACGGTCTTCCGCAGAATCAAATATCTCGTCTTCAGCACATACAAAACACAGCAGCTCGTGTTGTGACTTTGTCCAAAAGTCATGCCATATCACGCCAATCTTGAAAAGAACTGCACTGGCTTCCTGTTTCACAGAAATTGTTTTTAAACTTGTGCTAATTGTTCTGAATCTTTTAATAACATTATATCAATTATATTTTGAACTATAAATCTACCTCCATCACGCAATTTGCGCTCCAGCAACATGTCCTCCTCAGAACCAACGTTCAAAACAGGAACTGGGGTGATAGGTTTTTCTGTCGCAAGCTCGAGACTCTGGAATCATCTTCCAACTAATCTCAAATCTTGTCATAGTATAACCAGATTCAAGTCGATGCTAATTGCATTGTAGGCATGTGTCTATAAATTTGTAATTTGTTTTCCCTATATCATTGTATATTGTTTGTATTAATGTTTTCTTTGTTTCCGCGCCTTGAGCGCCCAGCAGGAGTGGATATGTGCGCTAAAATCTTTACTACTACTACTACTACTACTACTACTGCTACTACTGCTACTACTACTACTACTGCTGCTGCTGCTACTACTACTGCTACTACTACTACTGCTACTGCTACTGCTACTACTACTACTGCTACTACTACTACTGCTACTACTACTACTACTACTACTACTACTACTACTACTACTGCTACTACTACTACTACAGATTTGTAGCGCGCACATATCCACCCTGCTGTGCGCTCAAGGCGCGGAAACAATATACAAATAATATACACTGATAGCATAGACAAAATTATGTACCGAAATACATGTACCTACAATGCAATTACAAATATACATCATATTTATATGGGTGTGACATAAGATGGGTTTTAAGCAGCGACTTAAATCTAGTTATACTATGACAAGATTTTAGTTTAGTTGGAATATGATTCCAGAATTTTGAAGCAGCGACGAAAGACCTATCTTGAGGTCCGTTTGAAGTTGATTCCTCTAGGGTGACATGTTGCTGGAGCGCAATTGCGTGATGGAGTGTCACCTGTTATTCGCCCTAAAAGTGCAAAAAATGGGCTTGGTAGAATGATAATAATTTTTGGAAGGTTTTCTTCAAAACAAAATCCAGGTATCGTGTAATTACCGAGAAATTCCAAAAACAACATTAAGGTCCAAAGGTCACGTATACTCATTTCCAGTTGTCTACACGACCGTGAAACCTGTAATTGCCGATTGTATTTAGACTGGTACCTCTGCATTGCACACCGTTGTGATTGTAACAAGAGGAACAAGGTTCCAGTCTGTACATTTTGTATCTGTTGTAAACACTCGAACGATCACAGAATTCCTGGATTCGATTGCAACCAGGTGCACGTCGACGTCCAAGATCATCCAAAAAGAGATGAAAATGCCTAGTAGGCTTGATAGACATTGGATCAACTATGGAGAAAGGCATAGACTGAACAAACCATGCCAACAGCATCTGTCTGGACATACTGGATTCTGGGGTGAGCATCTCAATCATGATCATTATTATTATTAGTTTGCATTGCTATTGGTGGGCAGTACATGATGTACAGGACTGTACATGATGAACACAATCATGACAATGTCCCCTAGCAATTATGTGAAATTGCCTAACCCTGATTACATACTCTACATATTTGAATGGGAAGCTTCAATTTTGGTTCAGAAATTAATTCTCATATTCTCAAAATATTATCAAACATTTTATTTGGTCAGGACATGCCTTATGACCCAATTAATTTGTCCAGTGCTTTTATCTAGTTAGAGAGAGAGAAAAAATAATTATGTAAAAATACAAGTAGTTTCAGATATAACTTTGTAAACACGAGGGGAGCACCTATTTTAATAAATTTTCAAGGTTAGTTGTTATGCTATTTTCGTGAGATCTAATTAACATTAGTTAACGTTACAGGGTTGAAGTTAATGTTCATTATCAAATACCAATGATGAACATTTCATTTTAGTTTAATGGTTGTTTATTTTTAAATAATTAAGTTTTAGTATAATTTGTTATTATTTTTTGCAACATGTATAGCAGTACTGGCATTTCAGTCCAAGAGAAGGGGTCTATCTGATAACCACCTTCCATTCCATATCAGTTAAACAATGTTTTACCTTATTTCACAGTGATTGTTGATAATGTTGATAAATTTATTTAAATCTAAGCCCTTACTCTTTTTTCACTCTTAAATCTTTTTCAGAAGAGGACAGAAACATCTTGCTACTTCAGCTGTGCAGGAATTGATGCTGGGTGATTCTCGTAATGCAGCGCACCAGGCTCTTTGGTCAATGGAATTGGTACTGGAATCAAAAAATTTTGCCCCCTTTTATTCATG
>CM055836.1:4379955-4413722 GCA_029582265.1 Zoroaster sp. YZ-2022 | reverse complement strand
TGGGTGTGGACACAACCCCAAAAATAATTATCACTACGCCACCAAATGATGGAGATAATAAACGAAATATAAAAACGTATACATAAATGACAATATATTTGTATAAAAGTGACATGTGGGCGTGTTTATATAACAATGTGGTATTACTCATTAATAAAAAAAATATTTTGGAAAATGAGGGATCTGCTTTCAACGAGAATGGTTTTGAGGTCAAACTCCCAACTGCGTGAAGGATCCCAAACTTACACATAATGTCATATGGTGAACCTACGAGCTGAGAAATAGAGATATGTGTCAGTTGACGTGAAGGCGCATTCTCCACATTAAAGCAGTATTACTTCAACTAATAACACCAGCAGCAGTATAACAATATCCAACGTCGAATGAGTGATAGGTCAACTAACGAAATTAAACAAACAATAAACAAAGTGATCTCACTATATAAAGGTAAAAAAAAATAAAAAAATAAGGACGAAACAACAATATGATAGCATTATCAGTAATTTGCTGCACCAAAAAACCCGCACCACGGTATATTGTATTGCGGCATTTAAAAAAGCGAACCTGATTGTACTCTGAATTGTGGTTCTGGTTTTGATTCTGTGTTGTTAAATTAACACCAAACTGCCACCAGTGGTGTGGTTTTAGTGCAGTGAGTTTATGTGATACCGGTATAGCATTATTAATGGTGGCAATCTACACCAAACCCGCACCACATTTGAGCTTTAATGCGGTTTTCTTGTATATTAAATTAGCATGATTGTGCGCACTCGAAAGCATCAATTGCACCGCAGTGCCATGGTGTCATAAATTAGAGAAGGTATGGTTGCGTAATTGCTATTTCTTCTAAACTAACCATTTCCTATCTCTGAGTTCAGAAATATTGATGAAATAGTACTGATTTATCATTATTTACAGGGCAAGGTCTTGGTAACAAGTCGGTATGGTACATGTACATGTACACATACATGGTTCCATATAATTGTACATGGTACAATATGTGTGCATGACGCCCTGACATTAAACTAATTACAGAAAACACATTGCTTCGCATAAAATTACCACAATATCGTCACGGATCAATAATGGGGCATGTAATTGGAATGCTATTTTTGGGTACCTCAGTGACTAAAATAAAATACCCACATGATATGATGAGGTCATTTTGTGTATTACCGTTGTTATTGTGCATATATGAGGCAGTTAATTATCATTCACTGTGTTTATGGAGAAATAAAGAAAGTAAAAGTATAAAATTTGCATATGATATGTTTTATGTTGTTTAAGGCCTATTTCTTGTTCATCATACAGCCATTATCAGGTTATGAATGAAGAAATACACACATGTACCAACAATAACTTAATTACGGTCAGTAATGTTATTTATTGGAAAAACGAAACATTTTACAAAAAAGGGCAGCTTATATGCTGAGGTATGAAGCAGAAATGCACGTAATAGCAAAGATCGTTTGTAAAATAACTTAAGGTGTAAAAAACTTCTATTCTAAAACAAACAAAAACGAAAACTGCAAACATGTGTAAAAATACATGTGATTGTTACAAAATACTGATTGTTACCAAAAATGTATCGTTCAAGGAATCACATTCTCATCCAGGGCTATTTTTGATCGATCAGCTATTGGATGGCACTCTGGACGACTACGCAGTTAGCACGTTACGTGAGTGCAATTCTATAGCATAAGCAGCAAGGTAAAAATTTTGTTCTATTGGTCGAACGAGAACAATACGTCATCATATAAACCAATAGAAATATCCGTTACGCGCTGTGTACGCCTATACTCTTGCCTAAAACGTTTTCTTATTGGTCGAACGAGAACACATACCTTGTAATCATACAACCAATAACAACTATTTGTAGCAACGCAAGATTTGGATCATGTCACCACTCTGAAATGTGAACATGGAGCCTCGTGCGTGTGAAGGTGCCGCTCGCCTGAAAATTATCATGACGCTCTGATCATTCTAGACACAGTTTTGAGGCAAGGTCCAATAAAGACAAAAATAAATTAACTCAGTCTTGCGGTTTCTTAATTGCACATTCTTTAATTGGCTTTGTCGGAATATAAAAATAATAAATAATAAAAGTACAGGACGATGTATTTACAAAATTACTCTCGGCTTTCCATAACGTAAGTTTTTATTTTTTATTATTATTTTTGAATAAAAAGATATAGGTTCTGCGTGATTTTCTAGGGGTGGGTCGGGTAACCGGAAACACAACTATTTTTTTTTTTTCGGCTGAACAACATGAACAACATGTACAACGTTGTACATACATACATGTCTCGATAACCCCCGCCCCCCCACACACACCTTTTTTGTGTGTAATCCCTCCATAACTCGATTTTACCAATGAGTAAATTGTTTCCATAAACAGGAGAACATTTCTTTTGCTGGGAAGCCTGTACATTTGTTACACGTTCTCATTCATGACATTTTATGATTGAAACTTCATGCTCAAATTATACATACATACATGCATCATTTATTTTCACCCAGGGTTAATCCTCAAACCATGTGTAATATATGGCCATTGACGATACACATTTGTGTGCATGCACCACTTCCTTATATCCTTCTAAATCCATCCTAATATCCATCGATTGGACTTCACCGTGTTTGCTTCCTATAACAGATTCCTTGTAACAAAAACCACCGTTGTAACAAAAGCACACCATTTCACTTTCACAATAAAGGGCTAATTAAATATTATAACATTACACACATCCACGCGGACTAAACAATATTGTCCATTCACCCAACACTTATTACAGATTTCAATGTTCAGACATCAGGGCCCACAAATGTTATTTATATGTTAATATACAACTTATTACTTAACAAATGATTGTACATAACATCCCATAAAACACACAACTTACCAGGGGCTTTGGCACCATCCTACATCCCCAATATCCCCACCATCCCCATATTTTTCAGAATTCGGGCTAATCCTTCCATCGGAAGTTGTAAATTCATGTTGCCTCATACTCATTATCAGTTTTATGGAGAAAGTGTAAAGTAAAGGGGTCATTTCTGGATAGCATATCACGTGACCCGTACATGCATCTAATGTATTACGCATTCGTACACTCTGACTGCTGTGTCACTGTGGATACCTCGTGGAAACATCTGACTGGGAACAGTGAAATTAGGCCTCGACGGGGATGAATCGCCCCGCTCTGGGGCTCAAACATGGATGATTTTATAGGCCTACATTAATTAATGCTTGATTTTTTTTTCGAGACTCTATAGCTGGCAAGAAAAACAGCAGTATTTTAGTGTTTTCGGTGTAGTGGAAATCCGTCGGCTTGGTCTCAGTGTAAAAATACCGTCACGACTCGGTTTGAATGAAAACGCTTCGCCACTCTCGTCATGATTGGATCATAGAGTTTATTATATCATAGTCATGACATGGCCCCGATAGTGACAGCACTAGGAACAATTAATAACATGAGTCGCTGTATGAGGAACCTTAATAAGTAAAGACTACGTTTCGATCAGTAATGCTCTGATCGTCGTCAGGAAAATGCCGGGCTCTGGGTGGAACCTTATTTACAAATTAAATCATGGGGAGACATTATGATATCTGTATGGTCACACTGAGGTGACACTATGATATCTGTATGATCACACTGTGGGGACACTATGATATCTCTATAGTCACACTGTGGGAAACTATGAACTATTTGTGGTCACACTAGGGACACTATGATATATATAATGGTCACACTATGATATCTCTATGGTCACACTGGGGACACTAGAACTCTGTATGGTCACACTGAGGGGGACACTATGATAGCTGTATGGTCACACTGTGGGGATACTATGATATATGTATGGTCACACTGTGGGGACACTATGATATCTGTATGGTCACACTGTGGGTACACAGAGATAACTGTATGGTCACACTGTGGGACACTATGATATCTGTATGGTCATACTATGATATCTCTATGGTCACATTGTGGGACACTATGAACTCTGTATGATCACACTGTGGGGACACTGTGATATCTATGGGTCACACTGTGGGACACTATGATATCTGTATGGTCACACTATGATATCTCTATGGTCACGTGTGGGGACACTATGAACTCTGTATGGTCACACTGTGGGACACTGTGATATCTGTATGGTCACACTGTGGTGTGGGGACAACTATTTGTGGTCAAACTAGGGACACTATGATATATATAATGGTCACACTATGATATCTCTATGGTCACACTGGGGACACTATGAACTCTGTATGGTCACACTGAGGGGACACTATGAACTCTGTATGGTCACACTGTGGGGACACTATGATATATGTATGGTCACACTGTGGGGACACTATGATATCTGTATGGTCACACTGTGGGGACACTGTGATATCTGTATGGTCACACTGTGGCGACACTATGATATCTGTATGGTCATACTATGATATCTCTATGGTCACATTATTGGGACACTATGAACTCTGTATGGTCACACTGTGCGGACACTGTGATATCTGTATGGTCACACTGTGGGGACACTATGATATATGTATGGTCACACTATGATATCTCTATGGTCACATTGTGGGGACACTATGAACTCTGTATGGTCACACTGTGGGGACACTGTGATATCTGTATGGTCACACTATGGTGTGGGGACACTGTGATATATGTACGGTCACACTATGGGGACACTGTGATATCTGTATGGTCACACTGTAGTGTGGGGACACTGTGATATCTGTATGGTCACACTATGGGGACACTGTGATATCTGTATGGTCACACTGTGGTGTGGGGACACTGTGATATCTGTATGGTCGTGCACTATGGGGACACTGTGATATATGTATGGTCACACTGTGGGGACACTATGGTTTTATTCCAAATTCACAGTTTCACACACAGTGTGGGTGAAGGCTCTAACACTGTGTGTTCACACAGAGGTTTCACTATGTGGTGACACTGTGAAAAGCATTTTTTATAAGGGAAGCGTGGCTATGCCTGTCTGTAAGCCAATTGAAGACCCACAAAACAGCGTTTGTAGTTTTCAATAGACTGTGTAAAGTTGACCTCGAGAACGTAGGAGTTTTCATGAGAATATTGACTTCCGTGCACCTCGCATAGCTTTTACAAAGTATATGTGTGCAAATGTTTTATGAAAAGAACTTTATTGTGCTGTTTTAATAAATTTCATCCATTGAATATGGTTTGACTTAATAAAAGCTTGGTTTACATTTTGTAAATTGTAAACAATTTCGCAAATCTTGGTCAAATAAAAAAAAAAAAAACCGACCTTGATTTCCGCTTTCACGTTTGAAACCAAAGCCCATGCTTAATAGGACGTGCGACGTTTTCCCCTTCCGATGGGGTAGTAAGATGGTGGTGGTAGTAAGATCGATCTAGCACTCGCAAAGGATGCAACGTCACGCAAAATCCATGCGATACAGGGTCTGTTTTCACGCTACGTAACGAAGCACTTATCCCGATTTATATTACCTAACTTCGGTTTGTCAGTGCATTCGAACACAGTGTGCGTAACACAGTCGGCCTACCTTCGCAATTTGACACTCCGAACCGGACGTTGGAGGTCAAGTATTATTTCTTCATTTTCTCGAAAGTTTCCAAGCTTTTTTAATATTTTATTTATTACATTGTAAGTTTTAAATGTAATCATTCCATCAATATGTTTTTGGGGAGGAAAAAAGGTGATGTGACAAAAATAACAATCAAGCAAAATTATACACGCGTTAACCTCCCATAGCTGATATGATGGCTCAGAGGTGCCCGGAAGTCAATGGTGACCTTTTCATCGCGAGACTTACACAGTCTATACACAAAATAGTTTTTCGCAAGTCGGATCCTTCCTGATATATTTCTTTTGTGTGATGTTATTGTATTTGTTCTTCATTTGCAGCCTATACGATTGTAATTCATATTCCATCCCTCTTATTCGATTCAATTTAAATCACGAAGGATTTTAGCCTTGTAGAATTTTCTAAAAATCCCGAGGGTAAACATTGACTTTCCAAAATAAAAATCAAGATGGAAAGGGATTAATAGTTTTCCCAAAACATTAAATCGTAAGGTGTCCTTATTGTTGTTTTCCCAAAATCACATGTCGTTTTGCCCTAAATCACATTTTGGTTATCCATGTTTTACTTTATTTCGTTTTTCCCTTCCACTTTGTTCAATATCAAGCCTTCAATTATTTCCAAAAACAATATACAGCCATTTTCAGACTTTTACACTGTAAAAATGGTGTTTAGAATTTAAACACACGCAAAATAAACGCGTTTAGGAATGTGTTTAAACGACCATTCTCTGTACATGTCACAAAGCTAAACGTGCTTAGCTTTTTGACGCCTGTTCATATGTTTTTTAGCATTCAAACACACATCACAGAAAAGCACAACCTAAACATGTTTTAGGCTAAACATATGAAAAAGTGGGTACAACGTAAGTGTTTAGAAATGTGTTTAAATTCTAAACACCATTTTTACAGTGTAGTTTTCTGAAAAAAAAGTAGAGTGGAAATACTATTTCATAAAATATCTGAGATTTAATTAAAAGGGAAACATAATTTTTTTGGGGGGTGGGAAAAGCCATGGGGTCACAGTACAGCAAAATAAATGTAGCTCAAACCTAAAATTACTGTTCCGGTTGTTTAATTACCACCAAACACCAATTAACTGGGATAGTCCCACCAGAAAACTGTACAAAATTACGCTAATGAATGCTAATTCCTGCTATATAATAGGCGATAATCAAAATTACAACCCTTAGCTGAGCCCTAAGGCCTGGAGGATTCAAATATCCCAACAGTTAGTGCGGACAAGTTCGTTCTGCAGTTCCAGCTCGTATAAATGAACAGTTAGATCCCAAGTTTCAAGATGGATGTCGCGCTCTGGTGTATCACTTGTTGGTCTTCGTGCATAACACAGTAGCCGCCCTTAGTCTGAAGCAGCGGCGTAGCCAGGACTTTTCAGTGGGGAGGGGGACAGGAGGGGGCATTGCTTTTCAGTGGGGGCCCAGGGTATGTTTTGTTTCCTTTTTTTTTCTTTTCTGTTTTTGGGGCACTATGAGGATTTTTCGGGGGCACTGAAATTTGTGGGGGTGCACTTCCCCCAGGCCCCCGTGGCTACGCCGCTGGTCCGAAGGAAGCCTTTGTGTGGATCTGAGGAGCTGTTCCAACCCTGGGTTACGCCGATATGGTAGTCCCGTTAACTTTGGCTTTATCGGAGGTGAAACTGAGAGCCTCACGGCCTCTCGCCATAATCAGTATGTCTTGCCTAGCAGAATAGCCATCGGGAAGATCTGTCCGTAGATTCACAGCACACTTGCAGAGCAAAATTATCTGCAGTAATTGCCGCTCAAGGATTTGTTGCAATCTCGATTATTTACGCCGGATTTAAACATAAATATCAATAATATCTCAATCTGGATATGCTCTGGGAACCGGATACTGCTTGTGCACCAAGTCTAGAATTCCTGGCATCTGCCCCGCCTAGCCAAAACAAAAGTTCGACTGTTATATCATGTCGTTCATACCAGCATACCTTACGCGCAGAGCACATAATGCAACACCTATTCAAAACTCCCATGAATAAAGAAATAGATTGCATAAGTGGACCGCCCACCACCATAGGGTTAGCTCAGTTGGTAGAGTTCAGTTGGTATTCGAGAAGTCGAGAGGTCGTGGTTCGAGTCTGGCATCAGCCAACTTTACATAAGCCAAACCATATCTGCCGAGTAGCCAGGGATCAAGCCCCGGTCAGATGCAAAAAACCTGGGTAACGGCAGCAGCAGGGATTACACAACGGGACACAGGCCATTTACGTGGTTATACACAGAATAAATATACATGAAGAAACTGACCTGAAATATTATATGAACGGAAGCGAGCAAAGAAAACTTTGGCTGATGCCGGACTCGAACCCGCGACCTCTCGAATATCGTACGAGTGCACTACCAACTGAGCTAACCAGCCCCTATTAGTGTTTTTGTTTGTTTGTTTTGTTGAATAATATTAGTCCTCTCTGTCTAGGACTACGTATATATATATATATATGTATTTTTTTTCTGCCTCCATGCTTCCGTCAGAATTTTTTTTCTAAATCTTCCACATGTTAACAACTAAGAAAATGAAAAAGAATAAAGCCATGCAAAATAAAACGAATTGGAGTCCGATTGGTAAGGCAGAGCTGCTCGCCCCGCTTACACTTTTATTCATCGTTTAGTTTGTTGGTGTTTATTAACATAAACTGATATTCAAATCATAATTGGTCACAAAGCGACGGCATTTATGCATAAACAATGCAAACTTTGTCATCGAGTAATAAAGAGTTACTATCATTTGACTTGTCGATCTATTGTCGATTGGAGCAAAGTAGCCTTTTGATTGCTTTTGATGTAAGCGTTCCTGGATTTTTTTCCGACTTCCATCTCACGTGTTTAGCTTGGGACAAGCGAATTGGAGGCGGCGGACGCACCGCCCGATCTCAAACTGTGTAGTCCAAAGTTATGAATGTCTGGTACCAAAGGTTGTAGGGCTTGTAGAACTATCACCCTAGTTCTGGTGTAGCCGAGTCCATGACTGGGTTTACACTCTTTTTCGTTCGAGTAAGTCTGCGAAGAACTGCGAATAACTGTCTATATCGCCCAAGGTTTGAAATATGTGGCCGCGAGTACGACTGGGCAGGTTGATGCAAATGTTCTGCCGATCGTTACATCATTGCTTTGACGAAACTGATCGGTCTTAGACTTGATTGAGTAAAATGTTAAATAAGCCTGTCTCGAGTCATATTACAGTCCATGCGTCTGATGTTGCTAAGGTCGTCAAAGCGAAGACAACCAGCGTAACTTATGAAGCACACGAAGAGTAATCGCAGTTCGGCTAAACGGGTTTTTCGGTTCGGGGCGATGATGTGATGCTCGTGTAGCCTTGGAGAGCGGTTTTGCTAAATGATTGTCCGTGTGTGAAGGTAAACCATAAACTACTACTGTTGCTGCTGCTGCTGTTGCTGCTGCTGTTGCTGCTGCTGCTGCTGCTGCTGCTGCTGCTGCTGCTGCTGCTGCTGCTGCTGCTGCTGCTGCTGCTGCTGCTGCTGCTGCTGCTGCTGCTGCTGCTGCTGCTGCTGCTGCTGCTGCTGCTGCTGCTGCTGCTGCTGCTGCTGCTGCTGCTGCTGCTGCTGCTGCTGCTGCTGCTGCTGCTTCATTTTTATACTAGTGATTTTTATTACACCTGGAATCTACTGGACGTTTTATGTGAGTATTTGTACATTTGTTTTCTTATAATAAGTGAAAAACTGTTGTTTTTTGTATGTCTGTGCAGTAAAAATTTACTGTTGAGTGTATACACATTTTGGATCTTCATTTTATTTGTGCAGTCAACTCTGATTTAGATTATAGCCTGTAGCTAGAGATTATAACCTGTAGCTTGACCACAAGCCTTTTGTTTGGATCAACAACTTTGTGATCAGACAATGGAGGTCTACATCCTGTTTATTCTACTCCTGCTATCCAGACCATGGTGTCTCAATGACTCATCAGTAGATAGCTACAAGATGCAATCTACAGATTGTTCAACTAAAATCCGCCATCTTAAATTCTTGAGACGTCCTATATCATACTATGATAATTCATCTGCCACCTTTCACCTGGAACTCTTAATTTCTGGTGACATAAACCCAAACCCTGGACCTGAAACACTGATCAACACACCCACAAACGCCACTCAGCTCCATAAAATTTCCTACAGCCGTAATGAACTACTCAATCTTCGCAATGCTCCATGTACTGATGTAGCTTTTATCTTATTTAGGATTGAGTCAATTGAACTGTCTTGGAATACTTGCTAATCAACCCCAAACATACCGCCGCACACATAGAGGTAAAAAAGCTGGTCGCCGTAGAATGGACAGATTTACACAACTAGCACTCCAGCCTTACCAACCCCCAGCAGTGAACTCAACCACATCAACAAGCGACATTGGCATAACTTCAACTCAAATGTTCACGATGAGTCTAAACTTCAGCTCTGTGTCTTGAATACTCAATCCATATGTAACAAATCGGATGAATTTGTTGACTTTGTACTTCAAAACAATTTGGATCTTGTTGCCATAACCGAGACATGGTTTAAACCTAATGATGACTTGCCACCCCGTGAGTGTACTCTGCTGGCTACTCTCTCCATCATATCCCCAGACCAATAAAGACCGGTGGAGGGTTGCACTACTCTTTAGGTCCAGTTTATCTGTCAGTATGAAAGTGTTAACATTGACTACCTAACATTTGAATCTCTGCATGCTGAGGTAACGTGTAACTCTAGATCTGTTCGCCTTGTTAATATTTATCGACCAGAAAGGGATGTTGATGGTAAACATGTAAACTTCTCCAGTTTTCTGCAGGAATTTGAAAAATTAATTGTCGATTATCTTACACCCATCTGACATTATTTTAACCGGCGATTTTAACATTCATATGGACATTATTTCAAACAATTATGCAAATCAGTTTAAAAAGATCTGCTCTCTGCTCATGGACTTATACAGCACATCACAGCACCCACTCATCGGTATGGTCACTGTCTTGACCTCATGATAACGTGAAAATACTTCTCACCTCTTATCTCGAATATAACTATTCACCCTGGCTTATCTGATCATTATGCAATCATGGTAAATTTGAACCTTAAAAACCTCCCATACCTACCATTTCTGTAACTACTGCAACTGGAAAAAAGTAAATATTAAAGATTTATGTCATGATATTGAATCTCAACTGGAAAATGTAAACCTTGAAGATGGTGAGCTGGATTCTTGTGTCAGTGTATTTGAATCTACTGTCCGTAACATCTTGGATGATCATGCTCCGCAAAACTCGAACTGTTAAACTACAATCTGAATCCCCTGGTTCAATGATGATATCCGTGCTGCAAGGAAAATCCGCCGTCAACTTGAGCGAAGATGGCGTGACAATGGGAAACTTGGAGTACATCGGCAAGAATACTGTAACCAACGTGATATTGTGAAGAACATGATTAACCAGGCAAAATAACTCACTACTCATCTCTTGTGGAAGATAGCTCTGGTGATCAGAAAAACCTTTTAACATTGTTGAAAAGCTGCTTCATAAACCCAAAGCTCCAGTGCTTCCATCTACACACTCTGATCAGGACCTCGCAATGCTTTTCAAACTTTTTGTCACAAAATTGAGAATATCCGTCGTTCTTTTCCTCAGTACCTGCCATTCTATCACAAACACCATCACGCAAGGATCCACAATGTAGACTGTCCATGTTTGAGCCTACTAGTGTTACGGAGATCAAGAACTCATCATGAAATCGCCATCAAAAATCATGTGAACTTGATCTAGTGCCAACTTCGCTAATAAAACAAAATATTGATGTGTTTGCTAAGTATATCACAATTATTGTAAACAGATCTCTTTCTTCCGGTTGTTTCCCCTAAATAGCCAGAAGGTTGCTCATGTTAAACCACTCCTAAAGAAACCCAATTTGGACAAGGAAGTTTTCAAAATTACCGACCAGTAGCGAATTTAAAGTACCTTGGAAAAACAATCGAGCGAGTTGTTTCATCACGGATCTCTGACCATGTTCGTGCTAATAACCTGTCGGACACATTTCAGTCAGCCTACAAACCATTTCATGGAACGGAAACTGCTCTTCTTCGCGTCAACAATGACATTTTATCTGCCATGGATGAGGGAAAATCACTGCATTAGTTTTGTTAGACTTAAGCGCCGTTTTTGACACTGTCGATCATAAAATCCTTCTCTCCCGCCTTCAATATCATCTTGGAATACATGACACAGCCCTGGATTGGTGTAAGTCCTACCTTTTAAATAGGCCTCAGCATGTTTGTATTGGTAACGCCATCTCCGAGCCTGTTACTCTTGACTATTCTGTACCCCAAGGCTCTGTGCTCGGCCCACAGTGGTTTACTGTTTATACCTTTCCAGTTCGTGATATCATTTTGAAGTATAATTTAAATTACCATGTTTACGCTGATGACACGCAGCTTTACATTACTTTTAAATCTTCTCAAGAACCTGCTGATTCCTGCATTAAAACACTGGAGAAATGTATTCAAGAGATTCGAAGTTGGATGAGACAAAACTTCCTGAAATTGAACGATGAAAACAGAATTTGTTCTATTTGGATCACGTCAGCAATTGTCTAAAGTTTCTCTTCCATTTATTACAATTGGTGACTCGCAGATAACCCCTCATTACATGCACGTAATTTGGGTGTTATATTTGACTGACAATGACTTTAAAACCACATATCTCCAACATTGTTCGCATATCATCATTTCATATCAGAAATATAAGCCGAATTAGGAAATACTTGAATAAAAGTGCTGCTGAACAAATTATACATGCGTTTGTCACATCACGGCTCGATAACGGGAATGCTCTCCTTTACGGTCTTCCGCAGAATCAAATATCTCGTCTTCAGCACATACAAAACACACAGCAGCTCGTGTTGTGACTTTGTCCAAAAAAGTCATGCCATATCACGCCAATCTTGAAAGAACTGCACTGGCTTCCTGTTTCACAGAGAATTGTTTTAAACTTATGCTAATTGTTCACAAATCTTTTAATAACATTGCTCCAATTTATATTTCTGAACTACTTAAAGTCTACATTTCATCACGCAATTTGCGCTCAGCAACATGTCCTCCTCAAGGACCAACTTCAAAACGGAACTGGGGTGATAGGTCGTTTTCGTCGCAACTCCGAGACTCTGGAATCATCTTCAACTAATCTCAAATCTTGTCATAGCATAAACCAGATTCAAGTCGATGCTTGTATTGCAGACAGGTACATGTATCCCGGTACATGACTGTTTCCCTATGCCATCATTGCATACTGTCTGTATTAATGTTTTTTCTTTGTTTCCATGGCCTTGAGCGCCCAGCAGGGCGGATATGCGCGCGCTAAAAATCTTTATTACTACCGCTACCACCACTACTACTACTACCACCACTACTACCACCACCACCACCACCACCACCACTACCACTACCACTACCACTACTACCACTACTACTGCTACCACCACCACCACTACCAATACCACTACTACTACTACCACTACTACTACTACTACCACCACTACTACTACCACTACCACTACTACTACTGCTACTACTGGATTTGTAGCGCACATATCCACCCTGCTGTGCGCTCAAGGCGCGGAAACAATATACAAATAATATACACTGATAGCATAGACAAAATTATGTACCGAAATACATGTACCTACAATGCAATTACAAATATACATCATATTTATATAATTGTGACATAAGATGAGTTTTAAGCAGCGACTTAAATCTAGTTATACTATGACAAGATTTTAGTTTAGTTGGAATATGATTCCAGAATTTCGAAGCAGCGACAGAAAAAGACCTATCACCCCAGGTCCGTTTTGAAGTTGATTCCTCTAGGAGTGACATGTTGCTGGAGCGCAAATTGCGTGATGGAGTGTCGACTTTTATAGGTACACACCGCCCTAAAAGTGCAAAAAATGGGCTTGGTAGAATGATAGATAATAATTTTTGGAAGGTTTTCTTCAAAAAACAAAATCCAGGTATCGTGTAATTACCGAGAAATGTCCAAAAAACAACATTAAGGTCAAAGGTCACGTATACTCATTTCCAGTTGTCTACACGACCGTGAAACCTGTATGGCAATTGCCGATTGTATTTAGACTGGTACCTCTGCATTGCACACCGTTGTGATTGTAACAAGAGGAACAAGGTTCCAGTCTGTACATTTTGTATCTGTTGTAAACACTCGAACGATCACAGAATTCCTGGATTCGATTGCAACCAGGTGCACGTCGACGTCCAAGATCATCCAAAAAGAGATGAAAATGCCTAGTAGGCTTGATAGACATTGGATCAACTATGGAGAAAGGCATAGACTGAACAAACCAGTACTTAGCAGCATCTGTCTGGACATACTGGATTCTGGGGTGAGCATCTCAATCATGATCATTATTATTATTAGTTTGCATTGCTATTGGTAGACAGTACATGATGTACAGGACTGTACATGATGAACACAATCATGACAATGTCCCCTGGCAATTATGTGAAATTGCCCTAACCCCTGATTACATACTCTACATATTTGAATGGGAAGCTTCAATTTTGGTTCAGAAATTAGATTCTCATATTCTCAAAATATTATCAAACATTTTTATTTGGTCAGGACACATGCCTTATGACCCAATTAATTTGTCCGAAGTGCTTTTATCTAGTTAGAGAGAGAAAAAAAAATAATTATGTAAAAAATACAAGAAGTTACCAGATATAACTTTGTGAAACACGAGGGGGAGCACCTATTTTTAATAAATTTTCAAAGGTTAGTTGTTATGCTATTTTTCGTGAGATCTAATTAACATTAGTTAACGTGTTACAGGGTTGAAGTTAATGTTCATTATCAAATACCAATGATGAACATTTCATTTAGTTTTAATGGTTGTTTATTTTTAAATAATTAAGTTTTAGTATAATTTGTTATTATTTTTTGCAACATGTATAGCAGTACTGGCATTTCAGTCCAAGAGAAGGGGTCTATCTGATAACCACCTTTCCATTCCATATCAGTTAAACAATGTTTTACCTTATTTCACAGTGATTGTTGATAATGTTGATAAATTTATTTAAATCTAAGCCCTTACTCTTTTCACTCTAAATCTTTTCAGAAAGAGGACAGAAACATCTTGCTACTTCAGCTGTGCAGAATTGATGCTGGTGTGATTCTCGACATAATGCAGCACCAGTCTTTTGGTCAATGGAATTGGTAATTTGGAATCAAGCATATGTCTGGGCCCTTACTTTTATTGCATGTTTGCCCCTCCCCTCCCTAGTTCTTGGATTCTATAGTGCTGCAATGATTGTTCAAATAATTTCAGAAAGCAAATGTGTTGGTTCATCACCAGTGGCAGGACATGCCATTACCGAGAACTTGGGGGCAAGCATTTTATTCCAAAAATTACCGATTCCAATGACAGCCCCTGAATGTCACCCATTCTGAACTGTCACTAAATCGTAAATACACAGAGCTACATTTATTATGCAGATTGATTTTGTTTTCTTGTCAACAAAGGATCATGGTTGGGTTCATTTACACTGAAGTCATTTCACTTGTTACATGTGTAAGGCCATGTACACTCATTGTTAGATTATTTATAATAGGTTAAACAGGTCAGCAAAGTGGTTTCAATTGATTATGGGCGGGGGAGGGGAGGAGTGGAACCACAAAAGTCAAGTCATGAAACCAAATGGACAAATAAAATAAATATGTATTTCATTATTTTATTAGCAATTTACAAGCACCCATACATCTTGATTATTTCAATTTCTAAACATTTATGTACAAAATGGCATCTGATCTTTAGCTTGTAATTTTATAGATTGGATGCAGCTACAGACATTTTGCCAAAATGTGTACAACCTTGAAAATGTAAAAGCAATGTAGAATTTGTTTTCAAATTGTATAATGATTTTAATTATTTGCAGTATAGGTGAAAACAAAGACAATTTATAAGCATGTCACAATAAGGAGATGCTTGATTACTATCATTGTAAATTTATCATTATATTTTTGTTCATTATAAACTTGAGTTGAAAGTGAAGTATATTATAAATAAAGATCACTCTCGGTATATAAACATGCAGTCCATCTATTAAATTTATTTTTGTACAAGACTTAATACCAATACATAAATACCAATGTTGGCTTCATCTAAATCTGCAATTTGAAGGTTTTTCCCATAAACAAAATTAAAGGGCAAGCAATTATTAGATTTGGTAAAGTGGATGTAATTACATTTAATTTTGTTTGAATTGTCAATTGGCTAAATACAATTTGTGGCCTTACTCTTCTGTTGTTGGTAGGGAAGAGGGAAAGCACGGATGCAAAGCTTTCTTGCAACTTTATCATGTAGTATTTATAAGCTTTGTTTTCTAATGAATTACAAATTAGCTGATATCCATACAAGCTTTGAAGACTGCATACGTTAGCTATTTGACATAAGCTGCATTGTTTCTTCTCCACTCAACTATTATAGGCGGTTGTGCTTTGAGTAGACTCTGTGGTACCCGATACATGAACATGGATGAAATGCACAATTATTAGCCAACTTTCTATTATGTTCCATGTGGCGAAAATTATTGATAGCCTTGAAATGGAAATATCAAGAGTGTAAAGACTCTTCTCTCACAGGGTAACTTTTCCTTGGTAAAGAAAAAAACAAAAAGAAAGGGGAAATATTTATATGCTCCTCCATGCTTCAGTGTCTTCAGCAACCCCCAGCCCCCAATCAATTTAACCCCCACTTCCTGTCCTTTGAATTTGAAGCCAAGTTTAATCCAGTTACTACCATAAATCAACTTCAGTTTGTGACTTTATGCCCATAATAACGCTGAATAAGTTGATCTGGCTACCTACAACCCTGGAAAACTATTTTCATAGTGTTTTTACATGTTGATTTATCATCTGGCGTGGTTTTTGAAAAGCATGTGTTGGGCTAGTGTCAATATCATTATGCATATAATGAGGTTTGTGGTAGCTACCAGGAAAGTCAGAAGTTGGAATCAAAATAATATGGAAACTCTTCGTAGCTGCTTCGAATGTACCGACTGGGATGTCTTGCTGGATCAAGACTCAATTGAAGACTCTGCTAGTGTTATCACTGATTATGTCAAGTTCTGTGAGGACCTAATCGTTCCAGAAAAAGTTATAAAGATTTACCCCAACAATAAGCCATGGTTAACAAAAGACTTACGAGAACTCGTCAAAAGAAAGCAGATGGCACACATTAATAATAATTTTCAAGAAAAACGTCAACTGCGGAAAGAAATCAAACATCTCGTCAATCAATGCAAAAAACAATATGGGAGTAAATCGAACGTAAATTTGAAAATGGCGATCTAAAGAGTGCATGGAGTGGACTAAAAGACATCACAGGTTTTGAGTACGTAATAAGTTTAAGGTCCCTCCAGCGATTTAAAACAGTTCGTCAACGACCTCAATCAATTTTATTGTCGTTTTGAAAATAGAAACACTTGTCATGACCCAGCTTACACCCAACTCTGTATAGACCTAACCTCCCAAGGAAGTATACACGATAACATTGTTCTCACAACCTCCCAAATCGAAAAGGCTTTTAAATCTATTAAGACAAACAAAGCTGTTGGTCCAGACAGGATATCTGGTAAAACTTTGAAAGCATGTTACAAAGAGCTCGCAGGAATATTTCAGCGGTTATTTCAATGGTCTTTGGACACTCACATAGTTCCGCAGCTATGGAAATCTTCTATAATCAGTCCAATCCCTAAAACAACCAAGCCAGCTATTCTCAACGACTACAGACCTGTTGCCCTCACACCCATTGTGATGAAATGTTTTGAAAGAATCATCAGAGATTTCCTGCTTGATGAAACACGTGAAGCAGGAGACCCTTTCGGTTTGCGTACCGTGCTCACCGTGGTGTGGATGATGCAATAATAACATTGTTACATAACATTTACAGTCATCTTGACACCTATAAGACTTATGCCCGTTCATTATTTATTGATTTCTCTTCTGCATTTAACACCATTAGACCACAGACTCTATTACACAAATTACAGAATTTGAATGTCAACCCACACCTTTCCCTCTGGATTAATGACTTTCTACTTCAACGATCACAGAGGGTCCAGAGTAAGTGGTGTTAGCTCCGACGTTACACATTTGAGTACCGGGTTCCCCAAGGTTGTGTTTATCGCCCCTTTTGTTTTCCTTGTTTACAAGTGACTTTAAAGTGCAAAATGACTCATGTATTCTGATTAAATACTCTGACGATACCGTCCTGACAGGATTGATAGCTAACAATAATGAACTGGATTATAGAAACAACATTGATCTGTTTGTTAATTGGTGTGTTGAAAATCACTTAATAATTAATGTACAAAAACTAAAGAAAATGTTTTTAATTTTCAAAAGAACAAACAAACTATGCAACCTGTTAAACTTAACGATGTGTCTGTTGAAGTAGTAAATGAATACAAGTACCTTGGTACTGTGGTTGATAGTCAACTAAACTGAATTCTAACACCACAAAAGTTTACAAAAAAAGCCAATCAACGGTTACACTTTGTAAGGAAACTGAAATGTTTTAATGTAAATACCGGGTTTTTAAAACTGTTTTACCAGAGTACAATTCAATCATTGCTTACTTTCTGCGCTATCAGTTGGTTTAATTCTCTCACTGTTATCAATCGTAAGAAACTAGAACGCATTGTGAAACATGCTGGCAGGATTATAGGTGACGATACCGAAGGTCTTCATAAAGTTGGTTCAAAACTGGTCTCATGAATAAGTTCAATTGTATTTTGTCTGACAATACACATCCTCTTAACCCGCTGATTGCTATAAATAAATCGGGTAGAATTCGTCAATTAAACCTTAAAACAAACAGGTTTAAAAATTCTTTTTACCTAATGCCATATACAATTTAACTGTAAATTTAGTAGATAATGGTTTGTGTGCCTTGGTGCCACTTGGCTTTTGGTTGCCTAGTGCACCTAGGTCTGTTTTATGGGGGCATGTAGCTAATGTTGTTTTTATTGTACTTTTTTTTTCCTTCGGGGGCATGTAGCGCATGGGTTTTTTAAATTTTTATTGTACTTTTTGTTTTTCCTTCGCCATTTACCATTTATCATTGTTTCTGTATTTTGTATACTTTGTCTATCTGGCTCCTGAAATTTGTATAATTTGTCCTATTCCATTTAGTTTAGTCGGGGTGATAAAATCTTTTATTAAGTTTTGTAAATTTAGAAAACATTTTTGTTTTCTGTTTTTATTACTATTGTGCAATGTGTGTATTTTATTGATATTTTAAAGAAATGTTTACTGCTGTACAAAGGATAACAAATTTCATGTGTGTCACATGATGAATAAAATGAATTGAATTGAATTGAATTGAATTGAAATGTAACTATCTCTACAGTTTAATAGTGTTGGCTCTTAGAAGAACCTGTGGTGAGAAAACTTGAAGTTTCCATCGGTATACTCTGATCATCTTCATCCCCGTGAAGACAATCAGAGTATACTGATTGAAACATAAAGTAATGTCACTGCCAGTTCTTTTCAGAACCAATGCTATTTACTACTCTTGAAAGATAATTACTCTTAGTCCTACTGTTCTTCAACCATGTGAAGCTTCAAAATATTTCAACATTTTCAAGGAAGTACAGAATACTAATATAGTAATTTGTTTGGGTGTGTGTGGGGGGGTGGAGGGCTGTCAGTTGCCTTGAAACATTTTCATGTTATATCTGCAATTTTTGAGGGTCTTGAAAGTAGGACATGTCCTCTATACTTCCTAGAAACTTTTGATTGGATGGCACCCGTAACAAACCTGAAGTTGATATAGTAGGTAATCTTCTTGAGAAAACTCTTATTCAGTGGAATGTCTGCTAGTAAGTGGGATGTTGTAGGGTTCCGTTTACTGACCCCCATTCACATACGTAGGTGACATGGTGAACTGGGCATTCGTCTCTGTCTCCATCTCCCTTCATCTCATCTATGGACCAAACATGAACAAACATAATGTATATAATATTACAAAAGAAAGATTACCTTGAACTGATTACTCTAGCAGTTGAGAAATGAAACTGACCACAAAGACATAAATAACAAAATAGCCAGTAATAATTAACACACGTAAAGCTACTTTGACTAATTATTAGTGCTACAGTACACTTATCATTCACACACACACTTCAAATTATAACCAATGTTGTATTTTCCCTTTAAGAGGACAACGGTCATGATCAACAGGGCATGGAATCGGAGTGCTAGGTTTTAGATTATCTTGGTGACTGAAAACAATATCCCACATGATAAGGTCATACTAACTATCATTGCTGCTGCATAAATGAGCCAGTAAGTTTCAGTCACTGTGTTCATCTTAAACTAGGACACTGATTCCATGCCCTGTCGAAAGTCTGCTCTGATCGTGATATTGTCCCTTTAATATAGACAAGTTAACATTAAGCATGCACAAGGGGAAAAAACCTGAATGCACAACTTCATTTTTTCTAAATGAGAAATTGTTTCTGTAAATCTGATTTTGTTTGATAGAAAAACAAATATTTACATCAACCAAGTTTTCTATATATATACAAAAATTATGGGATAAAAAAATTATCTGAATCAATCCAAGACTTACTCTACCTTGGCACTGCTTTGGAGCTGTGAATACTGGAAATGGAATCAGGTGAACTCTACATGGTGTTGATGCAAGTGAAAATACTGGCAGTGATGTTTTCTCATACTATAAAACAAAACATAACAGCTAATGAAATAATGGTGGATATGATGGACATGGTGCATATTAAAAATCCAATTAAATATAACTCGTACTCGTACTCGTACTCGTACTCGTACTCGTACTCATACTCGTACTCGTATGTTTAGGGGAATAATGGTACCTGATGCTATTTCCTCCAGTCCATGTTTGAATTTTCACCATGACCCCTTTTGACCATCTTCCCCATAAAATATCCGGGCATCGATGGTGGAAATTACAACTAATTCACTGGAAATTGTTCTGCTTTCTAAACTATATCTCATAATTATCATGTCTGTGTTGTAAAATCATCACAATATCATTGGGCCTTGACTATAGGAACTATCAAAAATAATGTGATGGCTTACAGAAATTCATCATAAGAGTTCAGCATAGGGCTACAGCCACACAAAAAGCCCTACGAGTATTATATTATCAAACATTATATTATATTATCAAACAATATTTCTCTTTTATTACTCTTACCTGTCCAAACAATAATCCCTACAAATGCGACACTATTCATGGTATCATCATGGTCACCATCACGTTCAACAATCAAATCCCTGAGTGTTTGCTATCGTTTGAGGTTGGCTGGCCCGCCAATGGTCGCCAGGCATGCGTCGTTTTTTTGCCGTAGACGCGGTGAGCCTTTCTTCGCCCAGCCCGCTCGGTCGAAATTCTGGCGTTGATTTTGACGGATGGCCTTTAATTCCAAACTGAACAGTTTTTGTCACTTTATTGGTGTTGATATGATGAAGGGGCTGTGACGATGTTCCGAATGAATGCGCCATTGTTGTTTCCAAAACTAAACTCGCTGGCAGTATCATAATTCAAAATACCCGACACGAAAAGCACCACAGTGGTCGAGACCCTGCTTTACGCTTCCACGCAAAAGGTGTTTATATATTTATGGCCTAACCAGTGGGCTCACGCCTCGGACGCTTTGCCGCGATGGCGCCCATGGCTGTACTGGTACAGTCTTGGTTCGGTTCCCGGTGTCTCGGGAAAGTGCCAAGACTTTCGTCTTTTTGTCGATTTTGACAATTTTCACCCAATTGTTTCAAAATCATTTCACATTTGCCATGTATCAATGAACTATAAAAAATAATTATTCTTGAATTTGGTTCAGTAATAAACTTTTTAAACGTCTGAAAGTGCGACTATAACTTTTGTCCTCGTGAGTTTTCTGGACAAATTTTGGTTCAAGAAAGTCACATGACATTGATTTTTGTACAATAACAGAAAAACGACGCATTTTTCAGGGGGACTTGTGTGGACAATTATATTCTACTTTTGAAAGATCTTTCCAACCATGTATGTAAAACAATGAAACGTTGAGGGGCGTTTTTTATCGCCCAATTTCGCGCGACAAAGGCGGTGTGTATCTTTAAGCTGTTCAGAAATATAAAGTGGAGAAATGTTATTAAAAGATTTGTGAACAATTAGCAAAATTTTAAAAACAATTCTCTGTGAAACAGGAAACCAGTGCAGTTCTTTCAAGATTGGAGTGATATGGCATGACTTTCTGGACAAAGTTACAACACGAGCGGCTGTGTTTTGTATGTGCTGAAGACGAGATATTTGATTCTGCGGGAGACCGTAAAACCCTAGTCACACTAGAGGCGGAATGAGCCGGAATGCCGTCGGAATGAAAATTCTTTGTATATTCCTGGATATTCGAAGTGCATTCTAAAACTTCTGACTGCATTCTGAGTGCATTCCAAATATTCGGGCCCATTCTTGTGGCCGGCCCGAATGTTTTGCTCATGCTCAAAACTTTCGAGGTGCATTCGAAGTGGAGAAATATCGAACGGCATTCGAAGTGTATTCTAACTGCACTCTGACTGCATTCTAAATATTCTTACGGCATTCCAACAGCATTCGAAACATTCTGATCGCATCTGAGGGAGAATCGAAACGCCAAGCCACTTCAAATCCTGCCAGAATGTCCTGAATGCGCCTCGAATGAGCCGGAATGCACCTCGAATGCATCTTGATTGCTGCCGGAATCTATTTCGATATTAAAAAGAATTCAGCTGGAATGCACTTCGAATGCCGTCAGAATCTTTCGATTGCCGCTCGAATGCGGCTCGAATGCAGTCGGAACGTCCCGATTGGCCCTCGAATGAGTCCGGACGTAATTCAGAACAACGCCGAATCGCATAAAACGCGGCCAGCTGCCGCTGGAACGTCAGTCTGCATTGAGGAGTCGCTTGGTCAACATCACGTCATGCCGCCAAGGAAGAAGGGAGCTGCAGCCTGCTAGAAGCCCATGAAGAGCCAGCTCCTGTTAAGTTGAAGATGCTCCAGCACCGGCCGCGTCTGACGCTGAGTCCACAGCCCCTGCCCCTGCTTCCCAGATGGACATAGTGGCCGAGGTCCATCAGCCAGCAGCACAGTCCTCCTCTGACAGTGATGATGAGCTTCCTCCCAGTGAGGCTGCCAAGTCCCAGAAGAAGGGCAAGAGGGAGCTGGTGACGGCTGACTTCACCGAGGAGCAGGAGCAGGAGAAGATTGCCTCCTCAACAAGAAGCACCCCAACTACATCAAGAAGGGCCTGAAGGACGCACTGTGGGAGCAGAAGGCCAGGGAGATGGGCAAGACCAGTGACCAGCTGAAGAAGTGGTACGCCAACATGAGATCAAGGTTTGGCAAGCTGAAGCAGACTCCCTCAGGTTCTGGCAACACTGAACTGACTGCAAGGGACCGCTGGATCCTGCGCCACTTCGAATTTCTCAGGCCCCACCTCATCGTCCAGGGCAAAAAGAGGGTCACTGTCAGTGTAAGTATTTTATTTCATTATTTTCATGTTTTCATTTTGATGCTCCTGATGAAATTGCAACCATTGTCCACATGTTTTCACATTACTTATGATTGTTTCTTCTCCAGATGAAGGCTGGGTCTGCCAGGGCAGCTCCGGCTGCAGCAGCAGGAGCTCCCCAGTCTGAGTCTGAGTGTGATGCTGCTGATCATCATCCTCCTGCAGCCGCTCAGTCTGGATGCAGACACTTCCTTTGGGGTCCAGGTCCAGGGCTACTGATCACACTGAGGCTACCAGGAGCAACATTGTTGAACTGCAAAGACAGCTGCTGAACAAGCTCTCCAAGGCTGAGAAGTCACCCCTGCAACGCCAGAAGGACACCTTTGCTGACTTCATGAAGGAGGTCACCCACATTCCTCCCCCATGTGGCTGAGGTTCCAGAGTGAAGTCAACAGCCTGTTGCAGAAGTACCAGTTTGAGCTTCACCAGCAGCCTCCCATGCAGACTCAGCAGCAGCAGCAAGACGAGTTGCATAGACCCTATCCTCCTGCACCTATCCTTGGCCCCACTCTCTGTATCAACTCATCAAACATGGCAGGCTCCATCCTGAGGTAGTTGAAGAAGGACTGTGGGTCTTCTACTCTGAGCTCCTCCATCAGTCTGGCGTAATGTCCATACAGCCTCCTCCTCTCCTCTGTCAGCCATGGTCGGGTCTGATATCTTCTGGGTCTTCTCCTACTGCTTCTTCTCCTGGCCTCCTCCACATCTCTTTCAAGCAGGTCTTGCTGGAGGACAGCAATCTGGAGCAAAGCAACATGGTCCAGGGGGTCCATACTCTATGATGGTTGGGCTGAGACTGATGAAATGCTAGATTCGGGGACCATTCCGGCGGCATTCTTGATACACTCGGGACATTCGTGTTACATTCTAAGTACATTCGAAGTACATTGTAAGTATTCGAGCTGCATTCTGTTTGAATTCTTGGACGTTCGAACCATATTCGGCGGCCATTCCGGGAGTGTTCTGACTGCATTCGAGGTAAATTCGTACAGCATTCTGAGGCACCTTCCAACCAGACTTCGGACAGCAATCGAACCGGGCACTCGTACGGCATTCGAAGTGCATTCTAAAATATTCTGACTGCATTCTAACAGCATTCTAAATATTCCTACTGTGTTCCAACCACATTCGAGCTGCATTCGAGAGCTAATACACCCGGAATGTGCAAGAATCATTCGAGGCGGGTTCGAAGCGCATTCTAAGTATTCGAACGGCATTCTTACAAAGCTTGGTCAATGTGAAATTCCTCCCGAATGTGGCGCGAATTTTGAAAATTCTTCATTCCGGCTGGTTCTGCTTGATTCCTGCTGATTCAGAATAAGTGTGACGGGGGCATTAAGGAGCATTCCTGTTATGGAGCCGTGATGTGACAAACGCATGTATAATTTGTTCAGCAGCACTTTGATTCAAGTCCTTATTCGGCCGATATTTCTGATATGAAATGATGATACGCGAACGATGTTGGAGATATGAGATTTTAAAGTCATTGTCGAGTCAAATATAACACCCAAATGACGTGCTTGTGATGAGGGAGTTATCTGCGAGTGATCAATTGTAATAAATGAAAGAGAAACTTTTGATAATTGTTGACGCGATCCAAATAGAAAATAATTGTGTTTTTTCGTCGTTCAATTTCAAGAATCTCTTCAATACATTTCTCCAGCGTTGTAATACACGAATCGGCAGGTTCTTGAGAAGATTTAAAAGTAATGTAAAGCTGCGTGCCATCAGCGTAGACATGGCAATTTAAAATACTTCAAATGATATCACTAACCGGAAAGGTATAAAGAGTAAACCACTGTGGGCCGAGTACGAAGCCTTGGGGTACACAATAGTCAAGAATAACAGGCTCGGAGACAGCGTTACCAATACAAACATGTTGAGGCCTATTTAAAAGGTAAGACTTACACCAATCAGGTATTCCAAGATGATATTGAAGGCGGGAGAAGGATTTAGTGATCGACCGTGTCAAAATCCGCGTTTAATTCTAACAAAACTAATGCAGTGATTTTCCCATCATCCATGGCAGATAACATATCATTGTTGACGCGGAGAAGAGGAGTTTCCGTTCCATGAAATGGTTTATAGGCTGACTGAAATGTGTCCGACAGGTTATTAGAACGAACATGGTCAGAAATCTGTGATGAAACAACTCGCTCGATTGTTATTCCATGTACTTTATATTCGCTACTGGTCGGTAGTTCTTGATCTTCCTTGTCCAAATTGGGTTTCTACAGGAATGGTTTGACATGAGCAACCTTCTGGCTATCAGGAAAACAACCAGAAGAAAGAGATCTGTTTACAATAATTGTGATATACTTCTACATCAATATTTTGTTTTATTAGCGAAGTTGGTACTGGATCAAGTTCACATGATTTTGATGGCGATTTCATGATGAGTTTCTTGATCTCCGTAACACAAGTAAGCTCAAACATAGACAGTCTACAATGTGGATCCTTGCGTGACGGTGATTGTGATAGAATGGCAGATACTGGGGAAAAAAGAACGGATGTTCTCAATTTTTGTGACAAAAAGTTTGAAAATGCATTTGCGAGGTACTGATCGGAGGTCCAGTAGATGGAAGCACTGGAGTTTTGGGTTTATGAAGCAGCTTTTCAACAATGTTAAAGAGTTTTTCTGATCGCCAGAGCTCTTCCCAAGAGATGAGTAGTGAGCTATTTTGCCTGGTTAATCATGTTCTTGACAATATCACGTTGGTTACAATATTCTTGACGATGTACTTCAAGTTTCCAATTGTCACGCAATTTTCTAATAATTGAACCAGGGTGATTCAAATTGTGGTTTAACAGATTTTTGTGAGCATGATCGTCCAAGATGTTACGGACAGTAGATTGAAATAGATTGACACAATAATCCAGCTCACCATCTTGAAGGTTTACATTTTCCAGTTGAGATTCAATATCAAGACATAAATCTGGATATTTTCATTTTTCCAGTGGCGAGTAGTTACATAAATGGTAGGTATGGAGGTTTTTAAGGTTCATATTATTATACTTATCAGCAAAACTAAAGATATATCATTCGTGCTTTTGGCTGTTTTATGGCAAATTTCGCAAACATTGCTAACCTGAGGAAAGGAAAACAAATGCTTTGAAATTACACATTTATCAAAGTAACCACGAAAAGCATGGTTTATTTACAGTGCATATGTCCCGAAAATAAATTATATCGGGTCCCGTCATAAATTCATCTGGGTACTGATTAGGACCGATCTTTCTAACAACTTTTCTTATTGATAATGTACTCTAAAAAGGTTTTGTTTAGTAAAAAATAAAAAATAAATACAAATATATTAACAATGTTTCGATAAAAACACTATTATTTTTTTATAGAATAGCCTTAAAAACACCATGATACATGTTGTATTTTTTAATGCCGTTCAGAGTCGAGTTAATACTGCACATGTAACATACATATTTACTCTCAATATATCTAATTTATGATTATCATGTTTCCCACTTATTTTTTCGTTAATGCTTTGCACAGTGTGCAGCTGTGACGTAGCTCCTGTCACTCTCTGGGATATGCCATCAACCGCTTTGCCATTGGTGGCGCTCTTTGTTGAATTCCAGTTCAGAGTTAACGGTCGGTCTCATATCCTCTTGGTTTTGAATTTATTGGGTACACACCGACTTTTGGGGTAAGATTGGCGCGAGTTGGGCGCCCACCGTATATAGCAAATGAGGATATCCAAGTATAGGAATTTTCCGGAAATTTGGGAACACTGATAATTTCCCTTTTCAGAAAAAAAAGTTTTAAATGATTTTTCAGTTGGTTTTATAACAGTAAAAAATGCTTAAATGAAATCATATGGCGGGACCCACCATTAATTTATTTCTAGTACATATATGGTACCAGCCCCTAAAGGGACATATGATGAAAACAGAATTTACGTGCCAAAGCAAAATCATTTCGTGCTCACGTAATTATGTTCCTCGAAATAAAGTAGTATTTCGTGCGCTCGCGCTCGACATGAAAGTGCATATTTGTGTGCCAGCTCGAAATACTATTACAGCGCACTCGAAATAAAATGATACCGTCCCCTCGAAATGATTTTCGAACACACGAGGAATGATTTCGAGCGCATCGAAATGATTTCGAGCGCACGAAATGATTTCGAGAGCACGAAATGATTTTCGAGAGCACGAAATGATTTCGAGCAAGCATGACATGATTTAGAGGGACGAAATCATTTATTTCGAGTGCGCGAAATGATTTCGAGCTGCCATCGAAATATTTCTTTATTTTATCCCGACCCGCAAATGAAAATAAAGTATTTAGAGCGCTCAGAAAATGATTTCGAGAATGCACGAATGAACACTTTCGAGTGCACTGAAATATTATAGTTTCGAGTGGCACGAAATGATTTCGATGCAACGAATGTTAACTTATTTCGAGTAAGCAAATGATTTTCGAGCGCACAAATAAAGAACTCAAATTATTTCTTCTGCTTGCGATAAATTTGTTTTCATCATATGTCCCTTTGAGGGGCTTCCGTAGTATAGAAGTCCACATGCTTTCTCCTATTAACATGGATTATTTTGAGAAATTTGTTATTTCCAAGCATTTGTTTTCACATCCTCAAGCTCTCAATAGCAATGTTCCGATGAAAGAAAGAACACTTCCAGAAATTGCCGAAAATACACGGGATAGCAGATTCTTTACTTGCGCGACAAACACGCTAAATGCATAGGTTCCATTTCGCCAGGTCTTTGTTGGAGAGAATAGTCTCCTTAATTAAGAGGCAGTGGATTGTGAAGGTACATATGCGAAGGTATTATTGAAGCTTGAACAGGCTGGGCTAACTAATCAAAAACATGATAATAACAGTGAATGTAAAAGGAAGTAGCTTTTAGTTTGACTTGTTGTCTTTTTCTAGTTCCTGAATTCCTATTTAGACATAACCTAATTAGCGATATTCAGTTCAGAGGCATAGCTCTGACCAAGGCTGTTGTCGTAGTGAACCTATGGTGTGCCCTGAGAGGGACATCACAAAATCACAAGCATATCTTCGCCAATATTTGTGATGTCGCGAACACTAATCACATACCTAATGACATATTTGGCATAGTGTTAACGAACCATTCGCGAATGTTTCACGTATTATTCATCAAAAATCTAGACTGCCTTGGATGCGAGTCCTTTCTCTATGGTTTTAGTAGTCCCTGGACCTAATACTAACCACTGCATTTTGAAAAGCCATCATCTTGCATGCTAAATAATCGTTCAGCTGGGAATACAAACGTTGAGCAAAGAAGTTATCCTTGTACATCATCACACACGTTTCAAGCGATGGTGATCCGCAGCTGACACCACAGGCCGCCATCCGCATCGACTTTTTTGTGTATGTCTGCAAGGCCCTCTAGATTGTTGACGAATAATACACGCAACTACGCAATCATTCGCGAATGGTTTTGATTAAATATATGTGAATTTTTGTGATTTATTTTCGCGACATCACAATGGTATTTGTGATTAAAAAAAGATTCCACGACATCCTAAATATTTGTGAAGATATTTTTTAATTTTGCGACTTACCGCAAATATTTGCGAAGATATTTGTTGATTTGTGATGTCCTTTCAGGGCCATAGTACCATATTTCATACCTGCCAATATACATTTTTTCCCCATTAACTTTCGAAAATATTATAGCACATTTTGTTGATGGAAAAATATAATTATATGAAAACAAACAAGACAAGTATGTTCATGGCAGCCAGACGAAAGTCTGAAAATGTGAAAGCCTGATATAAAATAAACGAGAAAACAAAAAACAAGACCAGTGAACACCGGAACAGACAAATGGAACAGTGACACAAATCCAAAGAGTAGGGCTTGGAACCCACATGGCCATTCTTCCGGTCCATTGTTTTTGTTTCCTTTATTTTATACTATAAACGCTCTGTATTAATTTGGCACTTCAACTATTTTGTACTTTATTTCATTATTTACACTGCTGATTGTGTATCGTTGAGGGCGACGAATGTTACATTCAGTCGTGATTCTAGTAACCAGCAGACGACACGTCCATTTGGCGAGTGGTCTGGCGGAGATTTGACTGAATATACACGAAATGCAGAATAAGGTGTATGTGCGCATTGCCACAGATGTCAGAAGAATTGAGGTTTGATTAGCAATTGATGTATGGGAACAGTGGTGAGATAAGGTAGGATGAAATGACTATTTCGCATACAGGATATTGTATTCCACGGCAGTATACGCCTAATAGAACTGCAATCGAGCGTACTTAGTCTCGTATTTGAGCGTTGAAATGACTGATGCCTTTGATGAACATGCTTGGTTTTAAATTGGCGATAATGTGAAACCAACATTGATCCTAAAGGTAGTGGCATTTGGTGAGCGAGATATCTTCATAATTGCCCATGTTGTAAGGTTAAGGCGAAGTAATAATCAAGTGGCTCTCTGTTAAAGGAGCAAACCGTTCACTTTGGTAACTAATTCATCATAATGATGGCGCGCAGCACGATGCAGATTATGGCGTGACATTTCAGCTCAGTTAGTCCTCACATTTAATGCCCCAGGCGGGTGAAAAATTAAAATCATTTACAATTATACACAAACCGTTGCAGTTTAGGGAAATTCTCAAGCAACCTTCTATTCCAAATTCACTATATTTGTGTAACAATTATAGATACGCCTGAGTCAGAATGATCGTTATGCTGTCAGCCAAAATGACTCGCCGCAAGCTTGGGTTTCATAAAAAATCTCGATAACCTATACTTGGGGAAATAGATATTCTTGGTTCACCGTAGTAAATGCGTGGCCTAAATGGAATGGCCCTTACTTTCAGTACAAACCTTTGCGGGCATTTGTCTGTGAACTTTCAAAATGATCATTGGTGGATAAGCCGTGGTTGACAATAGTACCCTTTATGTTTTAGAAAGGCATTCACTGCACAGTCTCCATTTTGGGCAGGTATGACACGCGGTTACAGGTCTTCCATTTCCCAATTCATTTGAATGATATTGAACGCGATCAATCAACCGGAGGGTATAATAATGGTGATGGTCAGTCATTTGAAGTCTGGTCTCAAAGTTAGCATGGGTTTGGGTCCAATATAAGGCAAGTGGGGACGGACGGGCTGCAAATCAAATTGGTATAATTCGTCTATTTAAGGGAGATACCAAATGCAAGGCAAAGATATAATAAAATAAGTAACAACCCCCAAATAATAAATTGAGCAGGACGCTATGACTAGTGGGAGTGAAAACCGGTACATAAAGGAACACCCCTTTGGAATTTGATCTTGAGTCAAAAGTGGAGTGCCCCGATGTGAGATTGGATCTTGATTCAAAAGGAGTGCCTTGTGGAGGATCTCTGGAAAAAGGGGGTACGCTGTGAAGTTGGATCTTGAAAAGGGGAGGCTCCTTGTAGTTTGACCAACTGAGTCAAGGTGAGAGTGCCCTTGTAGTTTGACCCTTATTCAAAGGGGGGTGCCCTGAAAGAGTAAAGAAAAGGACAGACGGATGGTCAATGTAACCCAGTTAAAATAAAATAAAAAAAAGAGTCACAGTATCCACGGCTTAATCGGGAAAGCATTTAGAGTTGTGCAAGGTACCGTACAATTATAAAGTAACTGTACAGCTAAAAAGCATTTAAAGATAAAAAGGAGGTATCTTCAACTGGTGGTAAAAATGACGAACAAGGTATGGCAATGCGTAACCGTTTTGGACATTTTGGTCTGTACAACACAACTTGGAAATTTCTGACTGTCTGTTACAGTTCTTGTGTTCGGGTGTTGTAAAAGCTGATACTGACAAATTGCATTGTTTTATTATGGTCATTTCCATAAATGAATTACAAAGTGATCGATCGAACGGTCTTCTCCAATTAGGGATTGGCGTGCAGTGGGACATCACCTGTTCATTAGCTGTATACGCCGTTCCAAACTTTCTTCGAAGAGCACGTTTTTGTATACGTTCAATACAAAGCCCTAAAGTTAACGTTTCAGCAGACACAACAAACAGCTCAGCTTTTTCAATGTTTTCATATGCTCTTTTACCATTTAAGGTCATCTTGGTTGAAAATACCCAAAACATTCGCTTTGCTCACCTTTGAATAAGAACATAATTACCAATCAATGGACCTTGAAGATTTCAAAGGGAGGGCCCTGAAATTGCGTGCTCTTCAAACCAGAGCCAATCAAGTAGTCGTTTTCGCCAATATAATGTGAGCCTATTCAGGATGACAACATTTAAGAAGCATTAACATTTTAGAGTGCACCAGTTCAAACCTTTTATCAGTAATGTCGTAGCCCTTATGGCGCCACTTACTGGCTTTTATTTAGCCGTTGTGTAAAAACCCTTGTGGTATTGGCAGAGAGAAAGGCTTCAAGGAAGGCCTAGGGCGTGCATCAAATGACTCGTTGTGACATAGTTAGCTTGGTATCTTTCTCTGGATGTTAATTTCCCCAAAAGCACGGGTCTTTCCAACGTTTGTTCTGGTAACCTTAGGCAGGGCTCACCTGTTTCAGAAACGTTATTACAGCGCATTGTACTTCAACCCCGTAAACATATGAGCTCAAGTGTTTGTTGGAACAAACACACGGTGTTAAGTCAAATTATCAGACGTTGATGTCAATCATATTTTGGGTGTGGCATCATGTTGGGGTATCACGACCGTTACCAAGCCTGAAAGCGCATTGATGCATAAGGCACAAACAACTGCTTTCAGTTATGGCACAGAGGAGCATTGTCCGTTTAACCAATCCGATTATTTTTCATCAAAAATGCGTTATAAAATTTTCACCACTGGGTTTCGAAAAACTCAACAAGCACCTTCAGTCTTTTAGGAGATAGGGACACTCGATGTAAGTCAAAAAGTGAGCCTCTCTTTTGTTCTGGGGTGCAGTTTCAGGTGACGGGAAAACGAGAGTCCTTCTACAGTAGTACAATGAATTATTGAAAGGAGGTAGGCCTCAATAGAGAGGGGGTGTATCTTCGCTTTTTTTAATGGTGTTAGGTAACAAGCAGAAGGACGGGCCTCCTGTATTAGGTGGCATTATGACATAAAGATGAGAGCCTCGAGTATGGCACATAAAGGAGGTCCGGACACTCCAATGACAGGTGGGTGTACTACGCTGTTTAATAGTGTGGATTAAAGCAGAGGATCAGGGCCTGTGTGGAGGTGCCGTGTTGTGCCAACTGGACAATTTAGTTTCGATATACTAAGGGTTGAGATCCAAAAGAGCGAGGATGAATGTCGGAGTAGAGTCAGTGAGTGCAAATACCTACTATTCATTTAACACAATTTTGACAGTAAGGTATCCTTTTGTTCCCCAGGTCTCTGCTACTGGGCGAGTGATTGTGAATGTAACCCCCTCATATACGGGAACTATACTGGTGGGTCACTGCAACAGAGGATACAACTTCACTTGATGACGCCCCCCTCTCCCCTCTGTCAATGCACCCTCCCTCACCCCTCCAATGATAATGCCTTCATGTGGCCTTTACCCACACGTGTGTGCAGTGGTATGAGGGCTCTCGATAATTTTAACGTGTGTGTCTGTTTACACGAACGAGGCGGAGCTATAAGTGCGCGCTTAGTTTTGCATGCCGGTTTTAGATCCAGACATAACGGGTTCTCTGACCAAAATGCGTGCAACGTTTATTGAATAGGTGGACAGTATTCATATTTCAGAACTGAAACACAAAATATCTCGGGGTGAGCATTTTGCGCCTTCTTTGTAAAGTTATTTGCTTGACATTTGAAGCATACAGAATGCGCGTAGGCACTCCCAAATTTTCAAGGTATTGTTTGCTTTGAAATGGCGCAGGACAGCTTTGCAGGATATTTTCAAATCAATCTTCATTACTACTTTCTCTATGCTCTGTCGCAAGTATCCAACGACACGGAAAAACATCCATTACAAAGCAAAATGGTGGATGTAGTGGATGTCATGCCTTGGTGGATATGAATTCTCATCAACTACTACCACAAACCACAAGCTCTGTCATCCCAACTTCAATGGATTCACCTGAATTGTCAGGTCAGCTAACTTCTGGTTCTAAGACCCATCTGTGTGAATTCAACAATGCCTCACATTTAAATGTTTGTTGACCCAGTATTTGGGGCAAGTAACATGGGTCCAATTCATATACCTTTCTGAAGCTGAGGTGTAAAGTATGTTATTTTGGCCTGCTTTGCATCGTCTATAAGTGATTTTGTTTTGTTTGTTGATCATCCCAGCCATATAACAGTGCCTCTATCCATTATATAAATTGTATTAACTTTTGTATATGCAGTAAATCAGGGGCGGAAACCAGGTCTTTGAAGCGAGGGGTCCAAATGGTTGGAACTTATTGTTTCATATGGTCTATGACAACCCCACTGGCATTAACAGCACCCCAAAACTACTCCAAACTGTGTTTTGAAAGCACAATTTATGTGCGTTGTGTGGCAGAGTGTTTAGCCTTCATCTGTACGTGTGACCAGAACAAAAAGAGGTCCACACAACGTATGGAGGGTTTGCGCTGTGTAGATCACACACGTCCCACAAC
>CM055836.1:4328568-4379455 GCA_029582265.1 Zoroaster sp. YZ-2022 | reverse complement strand
CACATCACCCCACCCCGGACCAAATTCATGTTTTTACAACATGTGTCTCTTCGTTGTTTTCAATTTTTCGGGGCAATTTCCCACGAGCAGACAGCTGGGCCCTCCAGGGGATTCCCCTTTTATCCCCGGGTCCTTGGGGTTTTTCAAAGAGTTTGAAACCTTTCCCTCAACACCGCCGCCCCTCCAACCCAAGTTGTGGCCCCGATACGGGGAGGGCAATTTTGGGGTTTTTGGAAACACGGCAGAGAAACCCAGGATTTTCAAACTTTCTAAAAACCAGCAACACCCGAGCATCAAGTTAAATGGAAAGGGAAGAAGATGAAAGATCCTTTCCCTTTGATGTTGGCATTTAAAAACCCCAGAGGCCCCCTTTACACCACAACGTCTACAGAAAGCCCCCCAACACAGATCGGTACCGAACCAGCGCCCCTTCCATCATCCCCACCCAAGTCTCGGGTCAACCGTACCCCTGACAACGCGCCTACAACATCTGTGACAAGGACAGCCCCCAAGGAACTACAGCACATCCGAACTCCCCTCAAACGCAACGGTTACAATCCCAACAAGATCAGCACAGCGAAGCCGGTTCTAAACCCAAAAGAAAGGGTTTAAGTGATCTAACCTCTGTTTGCTCCCCTTCAGGTTGGGACGTCTCAAAAACCCACAACGCATCCCCCGGGGAAAAGCGGGGCATCGATGCCCCCACCAGCCCCCAAAACCCAAACTTCTACATACCCACAAGGAAAAACCGGACCCAAAACAACAGAGGGGGAGTTTCCGACCCCCCGGAGGCGGAAAGGGTTTACATCGGCGAAACAAAACGCAACCCCCCCATCAGATTAAAGGGCCCCGGAGCACACGGCCGCAGAGGAGTTTTGAAAGTCCACCCTAAGCACTCGCACATCAAGGACCACCAAATCGACTGGCGGGGCAGCCCAACTCATCACACCCATCGACGCATGGCCCCCCAGACGCATAAAGAGGGCCAAAAATCGTCAAACACGACATTGTCCAACAGGACATCGGTTTCTTCCATAAGCGACATTTATGCCCCATACTACAGAACCGAAGGATCATCTATATCCAAAGTCCAAAACCCCAAACCCAGACTGAGGGACCCCCTATATCCTAAGTAAACCCAAACCCTCCTTCCCCTGTGTTTTGTTAACAACTGATTCAGTTCGGGACACATTTTCCCCCAACCCCTAGGATCCTAGTTTTATTTCCCCGCTTCCCCCGCGCGCCCCCAACGAAAATCCTCCAGCATCCATTCGGGAATCCTCCGGGCCCGGCAAAGCAGCGCAATTTCCAGAGTCCGGTTTTTCCCCGGAGGACGATCAGAATTGATCGAAACGTCGAGTTGTACCCCAGTTTTTTCAGAACAAATTAATACCAATTGAGATTCCACATGGTGTCACCGACTAGTCTACTTATCATCCTCACCATGCAAAGTTACAAGTTTTATGCTCTGATCTTTTCGGGAGAGATACTGATCGAAACGTCGAGTTGTAACCCTCCAGTTTTTTTTCAGAATAATTACTGTTTAAATTTGGGAAATTTCACATGGTGCCCGCAATTAGTCTTACTTAATTTTTATAAGTGCTAAATTAGAAAAAACTTTAAAAATAAAATTAACTTTTTCACTTATAGGGCAGTCTTGAATAAACAATTTTTTTAAAGTTTCGAAAAAAACCTGTTTTGTACCCCCCTTATGATTCAAATTTTTATATGACCCTTTGATTAATGGTTTAATATTGGACCTGTGCCCCCGATGACATCCTACGCTCCCCAGCTTGTAAAAACCGAAGGTTGATGAGCTCAGTTTAACAAATCCCCAATTAATGCAATGGTAAAACATGTTGTGTTAAAAGAAATTTCAGCCAGCATGTCGTTATCGGGAAAAAGTCATTGATTGGGGAGATTAAGAATTTTTGACTTTGAAACAGGACCAGGTTTGAGGAAAAACCCTAGTGTCCCAGTGATTTTTTTTTTTCCCAAATTTTGAAAACACCGAGTGGGGCCTAGGGAGTTTTCTTTTTAAGGAAAATGTATAAATTAAAAATCAATGAAAAATTATAGCGGGGACATAAATTTGTTTGTTCTATGACTGTCGAGGTACATCCCCACTGAAAGGGTTCCCTTTTGGAATAGTTCAAATAAAACTTTACAATAATTTCATAAATAAAAAGACATTATATCGCCAACCATCAGGGAATTTTGCAACTCATTTTCAACTGGAGTAATGACTGATGTTATCTATTTATTTTTTTGGGGGTGACAGTCAACATTTCACAAGTCTAATATATCTCGGGTAATTTAGGTTTTCGAGCCAGAATTTTTCTTATACACCCCCCCCCCCCCCCCAAAAAAAAAACACAAAAAATTTAAAAATATTATACATTCACAATTTTGGGCCCCTTATCATATTATAATAATTTTCTGCTGCATTTTTACAATTAACCTGACAGTGGGGTTACTTAGGGGTTCGAATTTTATTTTACTTTAATCAGGTAATATTTTTAAAATCACTGCTTAGGGAATGTTTTTCCAAAACCTGTTTGGTATGTTGTTGATACAGTGCAAATACAGGGTAATTTTTAAAAAAACCGTAATTTTTTAGCGACGTTGTACAAGAACCAAAAGGGAAAGAACCCTTATGGCATAAATATGGGATCCGTAGATGATCCGCGGGGTGGTAGCCCATGTTACCATGAACCCGGGGCCCTTTCTCATTGTTCGACGAAAATAGATTTGGGTTTTTCCATTTCCGAAACACCTACCGGGCACGATCCGTTAACTACAACAAACCCCCGCATGTCGCAACGTTAATTATACCCCCGGGGTTTTAAAATCGATGTCAAATGAGGTAAAAATGTTACCAAGGGGAAACCCCTAGGTGAAAGTTGGGGGGACATGAGATAAAAATTTTTTCAGGGCATTTGAGAAAAAAAATAAAAGGGGAAACACTGGGTAGAAAATCGTGCTTTAAAAACAGGTTTCCATCCACCGTGAATTTAGGGTTGTGCCGGGTTCCGGGAACCCAAGAAAACGGTCATTACAGGGTTTCCCTTTTCCGGGTTGAATTACCCAAACGACTTTTTTTAAAAATTTGGACTTAACATTAGAGCGGTGCAACGGAAAAACTGGATTTGAACAAGCCAATTTTGTACAGACAATTATCTTTAAATTCAAGAGATTAAAATTCCCAAAAAAGAACAGATCGATTTAAGCATGGTATTATGTCAATTTGTTACCAACAGTACATGTATTTGTACACCACCGGAGGCATGTTTTTAAAAAAATGAAAAAGGGGATCCGGGGATCCAAATTTCCTTTATTTCTGGGATCCGGGGTTTAAAAAAATCCGAAAAAAGCACAGCCCTTTCCCTGATAGTAATGATAATGGTATGAGATAGAAGGAAAACAACGAGCAGAGGCTAATAAATTTTAGAATCGGGGTTTTTTCAAATTTTTTTTAAAATATAAACAAAAGGGGGTGAAGGAGTTCAAAGTTGTTCCAAAAATTTAAATTTCGTATTAGTTGTTAAATGATTTAGTGTTTTTGTTTTTTTCAAATAAATAACTGAATGGCAAAAGCCCCTTTCTTTTCTAATGGGGTTTCCCCCTCCCTAAAAGGCTAGGGGGGTTAAAATTATACCCCTGAAATTGCCCTTCGTACCCTTTCCCAAGGTCCACACCGATCAATGTTTCTTTAATTTCACCCAAATTTTAAAACCAAGGAGTTGATTCATCATAAATGATAATTTCGGGTGTCCGAGGTCAGTTAGCCACAATTTAAAATTTAAAAAATTATAATTTTCCCTTTTTTTTTCCGTTTTCCAGGGTTATCATTTGTTTTAAAACAAAGGTGTGACGTCAAAAAAAACCTTTTTTTTTCCACTTTTGTTACAGTAAACAAATAACATACCCATGTTGCAAAAGTGTTAATTTTATTTGGAAAAAAATTATTTTTCTTTTTTAAAAAATTTTAAAATAAAAGTGGAAAATTTAAATGAACCTGTTTTAAATAAAGATTTCATCACAAAAAATTTAGGAATGCGAAATGAATAAGGTAAATTTGAGATATAATACAAAAAAATCACCTGAGGGAACATTGCACAAGGGGAATTCCATTCCAAATTTTTGGCTTATTTAAATAATGGCAAAAAAATGCATTATTTTCTTTTAAAAGACAACAAACAATAAAAATTTTTTTTAAAATAAAACAAAAAAGATTAGGGTTTTTTAAACAGGAAAAAACAACATTTTATTTTAAAATAATAAAAAAAATTTTTGGTTATTTAAATAATGGAAAAACAATGCATTTTCCAAAGGTGGCTGCAAACGACCTTGTGTAATCAGAGATCTCACAATTTGGACCTCATAGAAATATGCACAGATAGTTTGGGACCAAGAGAAGGACTGTAGGCCTTTTGCATTTTGAATCTGCAAACATATCTTATTTGAGGGTGTGTACATTATCGATTTGCGTTGCATCAAAATGAAAGTGGCCCACAACCATGCACACAGAGAATACAATAATGACCACCATTACTGGAAATTGCCATAAATAGGCATCCGTAGATGATCCGCGATGAGCTGCGTTAACATGAACCATGACCTGCTCATTGTGCGACGAAAATAGCATTTGGCTTTTTCTGCTCTGCGAAACACCTACTGACAACACCCGTTCACACACATAATCCCGTATGTCGCTACTATTTGATGTCAACTGTTGAGTCCATCCGTTACCGGTGAAACCAGTTAGGTGAAACTTGCTGGACATGACAGAAAATTTGTTGAGGACATCTCGAGAAAACAATAATGGTAGGTGTAATGCACTGGATAGAAATATCGTGTTTTGAAAACATAGGGTTTGCAACTCACCGTGATAGTAGTCGATAGAAATGAGTATGAGTGTGTATGGAAAAAAACGGCCACATAGGCGGGTACTTGAATTTAGTGACATCGTTGTCATTTTGCGTATACCTATACATATTTAGACCCGAGGGAGAGAAGGGGTAAGGCATGTTTTCGTGTTGTATGGCCAAAACATTAATTTGGCCTGCATGAGTTGGTAAAATGAATTAGTATTTTTGTTTTCCAACAACAACAAAGCAAGGCATAAATACCTCGTTCCTTTTTTTAATACATGATTCAAGGGTTGATACCCCATGAAATTGCCCTGCCGTATCACCAAGGTCTACCTGATCATCGTTTCTTTAACTTCGGTAGCCCAACTTCATAAAACTTTGGATGTTGAGATCTATTATATGACGTCACAAACGTGTCCGTAGGTCACCGTAATAGACCACGATATACATTAAATAAATTATGTTTTGCAATTTTGTTTCTGTTTTCCATTGGTCGTCACACAAACATGGGTGATGTCACCTAAGACAACCGCTATTTCATTGTGTTATTACTGCTATTGTTGGTAAATGCAGACATAATCATGTGCATTTGCTGTAAATGTGTTAAATTTATAGGCTTATTTGGCAAACAAGAATTCATTATTTTGGTATTTTACAGCTAGAATTTACAAATAAAAAAGTGAAAATCTAATGAACCTGTTCAAAATAAATGGTTGTCATCAAAATATAGACTGGAGATAATACAAAATATCGTGGGGAACACTACACAAGCGTTAATTCCATCTCAATTATTAGCTTATTTATATACATGGGCAACTCGGCATAGAAATAGAAATATGCAGATAGTTTGGGGACCAAGAGAAAGACTAGGGCTCATGGCATTTTGAATCTGCAGCCTATATTGTTTGAGGGTGTACATATTTATCGATTTGTGTCGTTAATTGAAATGAAAGTGGCCCACAACATTATGAGAATAAAATAATGACCATTAGTTATTGAAATTGACAGCCACATCCTCCTGTTCGTCTTTGTTCATTTATTTGTTGATTTTAATGTCTTACTCAATATTTCAATACCAAAAAGGGTTAAATTATTAACATTCTAAACTCAGTGTTGGTTATTTCTGGAACCGGATATATTTGGAAATATTCGGATACCGTACCTGTAAAATAATTTGTAAAACACGTAAATACTCCTGAATGTATAAATAACCAATATGAACACAAGTTTTCTTGTTTTATTAGAGTCATTAATAATGTGGACTTACTGTAATAATTTACCGCCTCTATATTAAAAACGACTCATGTATAGCATCCCCCCCTCACACACACACACAAATGATCGGAGACTCCATTTGTGTGGCTTTGTTCAATCTTGTTAAAGTCGTTTACGGGTAACTGGAACCAAAATGGAACTGCGGCAGTTTAGGCCACAGTATCTGGATACCCGGTACTGAAGCCTTAGTTGATTCATCAGATTATTATTATCTTTTGCGCCACTTACATTTTTCCTTATTTTGCATAACAGGTCATGATTATTAAGCGACAATGGCTGAAGCAGCATCCCTATCTGAGCAGACATGCAAGATTAGTCATATACACATTGAATGCCTAACTGTTTCACTGTTTTCACTGATCCGAAAAATTCTGGATTGTCTTCACTGCTACTGCTTGAATTGCCTTGAAGAACTTTGTTGAAAACAGGATCCGAAGACAGATAATATTGTTTTGCCCAGTTTGCAGGCAGTGAGACAGTGTTCCAGATAAGGTTTGTCAAGTCTAGCAAACTGTTTTTCGAGTTCCCCTGTCGGCGAAGTCACAGGAGCAGCCAAAGGAGACAACCACTGCCCTCGCGGATACAAAGGGCAATGTGATGAAGGATTGAAGTTGTCCCGATGTCTGGACTGTGAGGCAAACATCTGTCAGAATGTGAAAGTTTCCATTTGCGTTTGAAATTAACAAGGAATGTCAACTAGTCAACGAGAGCTCCAACCAAAGACTCTTGCAAAAGACAAGTCAGGAAAACTGATGTCTAAACTGCATTAAGCATATCAACCAGGAAGTGTGTTTTTATCAAGACACCCGTCATATTCTCACATGGAAAATGTGCAGCACTGATCACCGGTCGCAGAACAAATACAAAAGACATCGCGTTGGATCTGTTCGATCGTACCGAAAGAAGTAGAAGACATTTTCAAGAAGTTTGAAGAGATATTGAAGCGAAGTCGTCAGTGACTCGGTAGAGCATTCCAGAAACAGATTATGATTGATGATGGCCCGAGCTTGTCGATATTTCCTCGGCGATGGAGGAACAGAGATAGCTAAATCAGAAATAAATCTCAACTCCTCCAAGATAAAGTCAACAGATCAGTCAAGAAAGAGGTAAAGAGAAAGGAGAAAAATGAACAACAACCGTGACAAGATGAACTGAGCAGAGCAAATCATAGTTTCAGTCAATGACGTAATGCAACATTGGACGATTTCGGAGCTATTGACCAAGCCAGTGTTATGCATAACTTAGAATCTACAAGGATCTCAGTTTGAATCGGCGCAGCATAAGTCAGTCATTCGTCGGGTTCAAATGTTATGATGTCGTTCATGATGCAGATCCTGTGAAATACTAGATGAAGAAAAAATTATGTTGAAGACAGAGTTTGGCAAGAAAGGAGAGGTGACTGAGCATTGCTACGTTTGTGATGTTGCTTTGGTTTTGTTAATGGAGACATTGTCAGTAGATACAAGTAGCAAGCGATTATCAACATTCACCCTAACTGGATGTTATAAAACTACAGGTTCAGTGAGACAGGAGGGTTGCAACTGAATCACCGGTGTTGGTGACCAGTGATGACATGCTTGGCTGATAATAAGAATGAAGGTGTGTATGATAATGACCTGAAATTCATTCGCCGTCTGTGACCTCACAAGATGACGCAGAGGGACATTCAAAGAGTGCACTGTTTGGTATTGTTGTAGACAAGAATAATTGCAGCAGTTGTTGACAGTGAAGAAAATTTCGTGTTATGTCTCCATCATCAGGATGGACTTTTGATTACATCTATATCACATGACATGATTCGTGATTCACCTGCTCATTATACAGCAATAAGTATATGATCTTTATTCATTACGAGAACAGAAATTTATTTGTGATTTAATGGGTAATGAAGTGTTCAATATCAAGACCTCCATCGACGGAACCAGTGAAACCCATCGGTAAGAGGCTGCGACGATGGGGACATCTATGTTTCTGTTCATCACAGCACACAAGGAAACTGTGAGATACATCATTATGATCCAGAAGGCCACACATCAGCCGTGCTTGCAGGATTGTATAATCCTTGCAGGCATGAGGCTTATCTGTTATGACCCTTGGTGGTTGCTGATAGACACTCCGTCAAGATTTTCAGCGGGTATGAGCTTGCATCTGCGGTCCAATCGATAATTTGAAATTCAGCTGTTGTTAATTTACAGTCGTATCTGGTACACGGCAAACACTTAAACTTGAAACAGATGAAAAAAAAATCATCTGCACAGATGTCAACATTGGTGTATAGATATATGTTTAATGGAATATTAAACCCAGTTTTTGCTATCATTAATTTTAAGATCTGGAACAACAACTCAACAAAATCAACATTGAGCACATTAGCATACCGGCTCATCTTTTATATCCCTCGTCTTCTAAATTTATGAACGACACTAATATGACACTTTGTAAACTACATTCCAATGTCACAAAAGTCCGGCTACCTTCATGAATAAGAATTACTTACTGAACTTAAACCACAAACGTCACGCACGGCAGAATATTGCCAAGACGACAGCAAAAATCATGCCATTTTCAGTTATACTATACTTTTTCTTTTGCTTTATATTGGAGAATTTATCATTCTTTTTTTTTTTTTATGGTGTAACATCTGTAAACAGTAGTGGGGTCGCGAACAGACGCATGTAGTGAGCTCCGAGAATTATATAAAACTCGATTTTTCCATCTCTTCATTTTATTCATCCATTTATTAACGCTTTCCACAATCATTTTGCCAATACACCTTTTCTTGTGAAGTTTTCTAATAACACTGCTCTCAAGAAAGTAGAAAAGGGATCTGTGTCAGTCAGAACATCGAGTCCCAGTATTTCCGCGCCAACCACGTCAGGGCGACCATCTGCCTATCGCCCGTTCCCCAAGCTCTCGGACAGCGAGATCGCTTTGTTTGCGGCAGATATCATGGCATGGCAGCCGATTCCGCTGGTAGCTTGGACAGTTATCAACAATCAATAAGATCTTTCTTACCAGAATGGAGAAAATGGAACCAATCCATGAAGAGATGGAGAAATCCTTGACTTTACATCACGATCCATCGAAGATATTCAAAAGAAAACGCTTCATTGTCCGGATGATTTATCCAAGATGTCCCAAATGAACAAGCCCAAACTAAAATCGTCCAGCTTGAAGAGGTTAATTCCACACCTTGAACGCTATTCGAGGTTTCAATTTAAAATTTATGGTATACCGAAGCTGTTAAACCTGTCATACCCCTTGGAGAAGGTGAGAGAGATCTTATCCACCAAATTCAATATGACGTTAAGATAGAGAACGCAATATCGGTCTGGTCATATTCTGCAACCAGTTCGAGATGTCGCTGAAACCTTGCCATTCTTAACAAATTTCTATACCGACCTGAACGTCTTATGATTTGAAGCATGCCAAATCTTCTACAATACTGGTGTGTTTGCATTGCAAACTTGCCAGCCGCCGATCTTATGAAAAGAGATCTATGAGGAGACATCATGAAGAAGGCATAAGGACCTAGGGCAAGGTCGTATTCCGGAAACGGCGATTCTCTTATTGATGGGAAAAGGCATCGTCTGCTAAACCGTTCATTACGAACTAATCGTCTTCATGGACAGTTTGGACATTTAGGGCTCATATGTAAATTATCAATAATCTCTTGTGATTCTTTGAAATCTTCGTATTCATTCCAATCACATTGCCTCTTTCATGTCAAATTTAACTGTATCTGTGTTTTCATTGTAAATCTATGTCCTTACTTTGTAGTGTTTTGTGTTTACAACGTCATGGATAAGCCGCATACCACCACCGACTTTAAATATGTATCTACAGCGGTAGAAAGTTTGTCATGCGATGAGGGTTGTTTAGCAATTTCACCGATTCCCTCCTGTGTATGGCTGGTATTTGTAGAATTATGTAACTAACACAATCCGTGTTTTCAACACGCACCGTCGTTCAATCATTTAGTGACGATCAAGATTTCTTCTGGCCCTTCTGACTGAAAACTGATCACAGAATTGATACCTGAGACTCTCAACATGCATTTCAATCCTCATTTATAACATCCAATTTGGTGGTACCGACATTGATCCTGATGCAAACTTTACTCCAACACAGAATTACTCTTTCTGACTACTTGTTTTGTGATCAGTTTAACGAAATGTATAATGAAAGATATTAACCAAAGCAACTTTCACCTTTCATTTGAATGCAAGAAGTTTTATTAAAAATGCTGATGCCATTGTATATCTTGCTCTTTTGAACTTTGAATTTTCTATCCTTGGTTTTACTGAAACTTGGCTATAAGGATAGTCCACCATACGAACTTCAGAGGTTATTGAAGATATAGTCAAAAAGAGGTGGAGGAGTTGCTTGTATGTACATAATTCCCTTAATTTTAAAAGAGGATGATTTATCCCCAACAAAGCGATATTCAGGAGTCATTATCGAAATATATCTTCCCAGGGCTGCAACAATATCATTGTAGGAGAAAGAGACAGGCTACCCATGAATCCACCCGTTGGTTTTATTGAATCTTTCTAAGACCTTCTGCATTTAATCAATCAGAAAATAAGTTCGATTTTCATGGGTGATTTCCAACACAGATCTCCTTCAATATGAATCGCATCAGGCCACCCAGGACTTTGTAGTTCACTTCGACTTGTAGTTTGTTCAACAATTACCAACTTCATTATTAAACAAACCACCCGCATCACAGAAAACCAGTGCTACCTTATTGATAACATTATTTCGAATAACATCGATTGCACATTCTGCGGAATCTTGTTTGCTGACATCACTGATCATTTGCCGTTTTTCAAATATCCACATTCAGTACCCATAAACTCATCAGATCCGAACAGGCGAGATGGAAATCAATGCTTGTAATATTACCTCATTTTCGAATGAATTTAGCAAGGTTATGGTGCTCACCATAGCGACTTACCAGTTGCGTATGGTTATGAATAAAAATAGTGGTCATAAGTTCCGGAACCACCACACGCAATCAATAGGTTTTATACTAGTACGCAACAGCATTTGCAGGGATCGCAGACACGCAGAGTAAGTTCAGAAATTTGAAACATGTTCAATAATTCTTCGCGAATGCCTGCGATCAATTTATACGCAACAGGGACGCCACGAAACACGATCGCAACACGATCGCAACAGGTACGCCGCAATCACAAGTTATGAACGCAGGCGATCGCAGGTCCAAATTTGAGGCATCTGGCCAGGTTTTAAAGAAGCGTACATGTTGCGAATGTGTTGCGTACCTGTTGTGACCATGTTACATCGTGTTGCGTGCCCGTTGCAATCCTGTTGCGTGTGTAGCGTACCCCCAACCTATTGTGCGTATTCCCAGCTTATCCTCAACCCATGCCCCGCGTATCCAACCTATTAGTTGCGTGTGAGTTGCGTGTTAGTTGCGTACTACATGTGTTGGAGAAATGGTACAAATAGTATCTTTTCAGATCGGTGTCAGTTGTTGCGGACCTCCGAGGTGACAACATGGAGCTACCTCTTCGCCGTTATTGGACATCAGTTTAATCAATAATTTAGCACTCAACCAGCAATGCAGGTCCAACGCAACTTTGTAAGTTTTGAACGTAACTCAAACGCAACTCGTGTTCTGGTACGCAACTCACACGCAACTGCACTAAATCGCACGCAACTCGTACGCAGGTGATCGCAGATATTGGGGATCATAGTTCAGTTCAAACCCACACGCGACCCACAATGCAACTCACACGCAAACCTATAGGTTGAATAGGTTAGAAATTAATAAAATTGTTGATTTAATATGCTTGGTGCGTAGCAAAAATATTTTTTACACGCAACTCATAGGTTTCAGCATACGCTATGGTGTGAGGCACCATTAACTGGAACTATGTGTTATTCAACGAGGACCCTAATGGGGCCTTTTGATGTTCTAATTTATGTTTTCCAAACTTTATGATAAGTGTTTTCCTGCCAAGAAAGTTGTGCTAATGTTGTTCGTAAAAAGTGCTGATGACTGCTGGTTTGATTAAATCTGTCAATATAAGCACAGATTGTATATAAAAAATGCTTTTAATCACCCTTCAGCGTCTAATAAAAGTAAAAGTTTATCCTTTATCGCAATCAACTTAATATTTAATCAAGAAATGAAATTGATTAATACACTGACAAATTTAATGATGCCAAGAACAATGTTAACAGACCTGGAGTATTATCAAACAATTTCAACAAAACGCTTCTACCACGATGTTTAAGAAGATTAACCACAATTGAAGGCTGATTACCAACCCGACAAAATCGCCACCAGTGTTTAACAACTACTCACTATAGCATTGGCCTTCTTGAGCAGTTCATCACCAGCCCAACGTAGCCTTTGATCATTATCTAAGGGCAGTTACTGATCAATGTACCTGTATCCGACTTACTAAAGGAAATCTGTGACATTGTTAATTTTGAAGAATGTAAGAGTTTTAGACATGATGACATCAGTCCAGATGTGTTAAATTCACATAAGCATGTCAGCCCATTGTGTCATGTCTTTAATCAACTCTTCCAGAGTATCTTTCCTGACAAGCTCAAAAATAGTTAGTGACCCTATTCAAGAGTGGTGATCATTGTAACCGTTAATTATAGACCCATCTCTGTTTTGTCAGCTTTTCTAAAATACTGAAAAGAACCAGTGCCTTTAAAATAAATTCAACATTTTATTCAATGGTCAATAAGGGCTTAGAAGTAACCACTCTACTGGACATACCCTCTATTGATAAGGATCAACAAAATCATCAGTTTTGAGAATAATTCTATTTATGTAGGAATATTTAGACCCTTCCAAAGCCTTTGACACAGATTACTCATATAGCATTCTTTTACATAAATTAAGTTATGGTATAAGGGGTACCGTTAAACTGGTTTATGTTATCTCCAACAGAAGTCAGTATACTGAATTGGTTATTCTAGCTCTGCCACCAACACTGTTACTTGTGGAGTACCCCATGATCCCTTCATTCGTTGTTGTTTTCTTTGTATATTAATGATATTTGTTATTCATCTACTTTATCTTTTTTTATCTTATTTGCTGAATAGGGATGACAAGACCAATGTTTTTATTCTATGACAATGTTACTCTGGTTTTGTTATTACACCATCAACATCGAATGGTAATGTTGCTACCTGCCCCAAGCCAACAGAGACTGTCTTCAACTTGGAACAAATGTAATTTTATGATTTTTCGTGTGCTGTCCAATACTTTCCCCCAACTGTCAAGTTAAGATTACCGTTCCATACAGGTGTCACATACCAAATTTCTTATGTTTATATTGATAATAGTCTTACTTGAAAATTTCAATATAAAAGAGATTGAAAACAAAGTGTCTAAAAGTATTGGTAATACAAGTAGGCTTAAATTTATCTCATGTAATATTTTTATTAATTTTGTATTGTTCACTGATTCTTCCTCATTTGTCTTATTGTAATAGTATATTAAAATATTGTATGCAATATCATTATTTTTCCACTGTACTTTTCTTGATGATGATATCATGTGGAAATAAATGTTGCTTTTGAATCGAATTGAATTTTGAAATATTCATTTAAAAACATTATATACACAGACCTGTTGATTTTCAATAAAATGTTGTCACTTTAGGGCCGGCTTTACTGTGGTAATTTCATTTTTATGAATATTTTGAATACTACACGATCCTGAACACAAGTCTGCATTCCCTGGACTGATTAGTGTTCCGACGAACGGTAAAAACAAAGACAGAAGACTATCCCTGAATTACGTGTAAAATCATGCCGATTGGTCAGCCACAGCTGTCGATTGAGTTGAAACATTTTAACCAATCAGGACGAAAAGTTAGAAACGTTGAAACCTATGATAAAAACCAGCGTAAGATAGATCAATGCCTTGCTCAATGGGACCTAATGGTCATCCAAGAAGCAACTGAATGTTTTATTAACGCACGACATGTCTTGTTATTAATAATTTTCTCCTGTTTGATTACTCAATATTCAAACTAAAAGGCTCAAACTGTCTTAACATATCGCAGCACGTATCATCACCGAAAAGGTCCACTGAACACATCACATTCATGCTCACAGTTTCACTGGCTTCGTCGAGCAAACGATCATAAAAATTCTTCTTCTTCACCCTTTCTTGATCCATCATTTACTCAGCCTCCAGCTTCCAAGCTTCTCAACCAAACGGGAACGTATGTTCCAAAACAAACTCACTCTTCTGAATAATCTACCAGCAGATCTACGGGGAGATCTTTTTCGTCAGTTGCACCATTTCAAATGTAATATTAAATCACCACCCGCATCCAAACTCTCTCTCACATCATTCGCACCCACCTCCCACTCTTTTAATTGCCTGATGTGACCATGTGCCTTGGAGCATATATTTGTAGGATTTGAGTAATATACTGCAGTCCCCATTGAAATTGCATCGAATACTTAGGAACCACCTTTTCTGTGTAAAAATTAGTGATTACAAGATTCATCAGTGGACACGGTGAAATTCTATTGAGTAGTAATTAGTTCTGAAAAGAACAGGAGGAACTGAAGAGTTGTAACCTCCAGTTCTTTTCAGAACTTATAGGTAATTTCACATAGTATCACCGCAAATATTCACTTTATTATACTTATCCTTCACCATGCAAAGAGACAAGTTTTAACCAAATTCAGTGATTAATGAATGTTTGAATCGACCGGATTATCTCAATATCAATGATAATGTACCATTGAACATTAGCTCTTTGATCGACGCTGCGTATAAAGACAATGCAACAGCCGATGTTTACATTAAATGAATCAGTCATTATCGTCACTAGAGTTATCAAATGTTATTCAAACAATGTATTGATGTAAAGCTTGTACACGTTTCCAATCATCCCAAGGAATTATTTCCTTTTAGTGGTAGTTTCATCTTGCAAAATGTCAAATCCGCCATTTTGTTTGTAAAACAAACTTAAAACTTGTAACATATTGTTGTTTTCACAAACGTACGGTTTGTATTAAACATTTTAAAGTTTTAAGGATATATACTATCTCAAATTTAAACATCGTGTATCTTTGTTACCCATATGATATATATTATGAATCAAGACAATGACTAAAGACATAGTTATAATTACAATATTAAACAATTCTCATTATTACCTTGTTATTATTATAACATTAACAATAATTTGAAAAACAAATATCTTTCAATTAATATAATACATTTCTTTCCTTGGTGACGATTAGGACTTCCAAAGTCTAATGATACTGGAATTAGTTTGGCAGATAGACCAATTGAATCAAACAGGTTGGTATTTTTAGGTACTGGCTGAAATAACTATTGTTTTTGTTCCGTTTTGCTTGTTTTACTTCTCCTTCTTCTTTCTTCTCCTAACTCTTTCCCACATCGAAAGTGTGCCAACAATATCACACAACCTTGAAACTTCACACACAGCAAGACCTTATCATGCAGATGAACTCCAGTTACGTCATGATCACGTCAACAGGTAAAATTATGTCAAGCTTTAAAATTACCATTTGCTATCGACTGTATATCAAAATAATATACTAAAGCTATGATACCATAATCTGGGATCTGATAGATCAAGGCTTAGGCAAATACTGAAAAGTTAACGTCAAAAATCGTCTGACATTTGCTTCCGGTCGTACCGGAAGGTCAAAGTTTGATTTGTTTTTTTCAAATCTTTCTGGCCAAAATCCTGGCTGACTTAACACACACCAGACACTGTGTTCTGGGGCCCATTGTTTATAAAACCGTGAGACTGGAGATCGTTATCTACTGGAAAACAAAGCTGGCGGTCTTCATTAGACGTTTGCGGTTTCCACAGGCTAAAGTTTGCAGGATAAAATATATTTTATAGATGTGTGGTTAAGTTTAAGCCAATAACGACGCGCTACAATACCAAAACCATAGATCGTATTAACGTAATATCAGTGTCATTTTGTACGAATGAAAGGGCTGTTGAAAAGCCATACCGAAAAGCTATTTCTTTGAAATGAGTAAGGCAACTTACTTTGGAAAACAGACGAGACAAATGAAAAGAGATAAACAAATAAATAAATCCATTACTGTACATTTATATGATAAGCCTCGTTTTATTTATTTATTTATTAAATAACAAACGAAACTAGAATTTGTAGACCTTTGTTTTTTTTTTTAAGAATATAATGAATGCATAAAATTACAGAATTAATGAATGCATAAAAATTACAGAATTTACATATAAATTATACACGTGAGCACAATATAAAATTTGTTCACAATTATCGTGTAATTTCAAACATTATTTATTTGAAGCAATTGTTAGTACCACTAAGATAGAGAGCAGCCGTATAAATGCAGAGGTATTACATGCCTTATTTACAAACTAGTAGTTTCTTTGTAAAGTTGTTGTGAATCAATTCATCATCTGAAAACATACATTTTGGAAGGTCAATTATTAAAAATAATTTCATATTATTTAATGGGACGGCCGCCTGGACGATGAAGGACGGATATTGGTAATGGTATTTATTACAGCTATTATAGCAGCTGTCTAGTCTTGTCTCCAAGACCTTTTGCTTCAAGTTCGTTTTGATCCTGCCTAGACGAATCAAACTTAAACTTGGAAACAGTGCCTCATGTTTGATTCATGACATAAGTGATGGTTTATGGACGTGAAACACCGTCTTGGAACCAAGATTACAGCTTGCCCAAAATGAAAGATATAAGGAATTCCGACAACACAATGCAGAACTATGTTTAATTGCTGGCTAAATGTTACTAACTTGCGTGAATTAGTTGGTAGAAAATTTGGTTTATAAATACTGCAGAACTAACACAGATGGTTCAATATTGGCAACATGAACATAAAATATTCCTAAATTATATGAAAACATCATTTCGCTCGAATGAGTTGAAACCGCACAGCAATGCAACTAGTTTATCTTTGCCCAGATGACTACGAGATCACACAGAGATGTCATTCTTTAAAGTAACAAAATCACCGATAATCATTCCATTCAAACATGACTATAACTTGGATAAACTGGTTCACAATTTTAGTATGAAGAGGCGGAACTGGCTAAAGTACCAGGCACCTTACAAATAGAGGAAGGTGGTATCAATTTCACAATTTCAATGATACAAGTCAGCGGCTGTTGTACTAACTATCTTCTGTTGAACTCATCACACGTTACAGCCTTCAGCGATATGTTTTAAGTGTTACTTATTGCGGCAAGTACTCTATTTGACGAATTCAAGTCACATTTTAACACGATCCCAATTGATGAGGACACTAATTACCGTCACTTCCTTGAACACCTTGAGTTTGTCTCATCAACTTGAATTTCTAGTGTTGTTTTTGTTTGCCCTAGCGTAATTTATTATGTGGTTACCTCCCACGTTGGTGATTATTCGTGCGACCACCCTCCTTTTCTAAGGATTTTGAAGATGTTCAAGTATTTTTAGTACTGGCGTTGGAAGTCAATGCCATTTTGACTTCCACAAAAGTATTACCTCTATAGACTCATATTACAACTACAATTTCAACGAAGTAACATTTAATATAACTACTAGTAATGTTTTACCCAACATGTGTTTATAGCGGCTGCAGTGCATCTGGTTGGGCCCAGGGTAGGATTTTACACAACCTGTGTAATTAAAATTGTACGCGACAAGAAGAACACTGTTTTTTGAAGTCACGAACTTTATGGCATACAAATAGGCATCCGTAGATGATCCACATTTGCAGCCGCTGTTAACATGGAACCAAGTGAACTTCTCATTGTGCGGACGAAATAGCATTGTGGTGTTTCGTTTGAGAAACAATCTATTTTATCAACCAACTACATGACAGACCTGCTACACGTCGCGTTTGTTAATTATACCTTGTCTTTACAGTTTCTGTCAAGTATATGTACCGTATGTATCCAGGCAGTGAAATTTATCGACACGAGAAACTTTGAAGACATTTCGAGAATAATCATATTGGTAGGTATAATACACTGAATATAAACCATCTTGTTTTAAACATAACTTTGCACCCACCGATGATTATAGAAGGAAAAGTTTAACACTGCACAAAGTAGAGTAATTAGAATGAGTTTCATATTTGATGTCTTCCAGTGACAGATAACTGACGGAGAGGATTTAATGCTCAAAGTTTGATAAATTGCATTAAGGAAGAAAACCTGGAGCGAGAGTTGCAAATGATGTAGGTATTTACTGTTTCTTTCAAATAAAATAACTAAATAATACAGAATGGCATTATAACATCCATTCCTTTCTAATTATATACAATAAGGGCTACTAACGTGTCTGAGGTGGCTACAATGTTCCGCTTGACCAGACATTTTTTTTGAGTTAATCCTTCAGGGTCCACCTGGTCCAATTCACTGGCTTCGTCGAGCAAACGATCATTTGCAAAAATTCCTTCTCTGAACTTTCGATCCATCATTTCTACCCAGCGCCTGCAAATCTCTCCAAGCTTCACTAAAATGGGAAATTGCACCCAAAACAAACTTCAGTGAGACACTTCTGAATAATTACCACCACATCCAAACTCTGACAAGTACTTCCCATCATCTCGAGACCCACTTCCACTCTTTTTACTGTCGATGTGACCAAAGTCTAGGGCCACCTTTTCTGTGTACAAATTAGTGATTAAGAAGATTATTGTAGACTACGTGAAATTTCAGGTCGAGATTAGTTCCGAAAAAGAACTGGAGGAACTGAAGAGTTGTAACCTCCAGTTCTTTCAGAACCAATTACTACTCAATAGAGAATTTCACGGTGTCACCGGCAAATAGTCTTTACTTACTTGTCCTCTCACTATGCAAAGAGACAAGTTTGACTCACATCTATGATTACCGATCAAGTTTGAATTTCCCGGACTGTTATTCTTAATATCAATGATAATGTACCATTGAATATTGGGCCCTTTTGGATCGATGCTGCATATAGACAATGTGGATCAGCATTACATTGGTCATTACCAGATTATCAACAAACGATTTTTTTATCGAAACAATTTGTTGGTGTAAAGCTTGTACACGTTTCAATCATCCCAAATACTATTTTTCATTAACGTGGTAGTATATCTTATCTTGACAACTGTCATTTTGTTTGTAAAAACAAACTTAAAAACTTGTAACAGTTTTTCGTTGTTTTCTCACAAACATGCACTACTTGGTTTGTGATGAAACATTTGATAGTTTTATTATATATAATATCTCAAATTTAAACACTGTATCTTTTGTTACCCATATGATATGTAATATGAATCTAAGAGACAATGACCTACACGAAGCATATTACAACATTAAATAATAATGGCAACAAAAATTTTATTAAAAAGGGACTTTGTTTTGATAAATGTCACTGATTAAAACAAAGTTGTGTCACAGTTTGACATTTCTCCTGAGATGAAATGTGTCTTAGGACACATCTATTAAAATGGGTTTCATTTTTGGGCACTTAAACCCCTTTCCTCATCATGTGACAAAGCTATAATAATAAGTTCAAATGTCTGGTTTTTCGTGATACGACACATATTTGTGAGGAAACGCTTACCAGTTATGTCTATAAATAGATTGTATGTATTTATTGTCTATAGGACAGATGCAGAAAACTCAATACAATAACAGAACAATAATAGAGTTTCACATTGAAACTCCATCTTGTACCTTGTTTCAGGGGGCTTCCGTTCACTCTATGTCATATTTCACATGCAAGTACTCCGATTATTATACCATCAACAGTTACGTTTAAACATGTTAACATTTTGATGATATTAGACAATAATGTATTGTTATACAACTTATTAATAGAAAGTGAAAGATTATTGTAACAAATTATTCACAAATGTGTTTATAAAATATCAACTGTTTTCAACCAACACACATTCATCCTTTAAAACATTCAACACAAGTCCTACAGCATCCCACAATATTATTTTAAACTAGGTTTCAACTTAATGGGTTTCAGGAGTTACACAATTGTAAATCTTAAACTTATTTGGAAATTTCCTAACTTTGTATTCTCTTTCATTATTACATCATGATTGCAAATAAATCAAGTTCTATGAGAGCTGATATAATTGTACAATGACATTTGTTTTTGCCAATAATAAATATATAAAAATTAAATCCACCTTTTTACAAGGACCGAGATGTCACTGACCCAACCTTTAAAGAGTAGGTCGACGATTGGTCATTACCAGATTATCATATTAACGAGGTGTTATTCAAACCCCATACTGGTGTTAAAATTTGGTAAAGAATCAATCATCATGAGAAATTATTATTCGAGTTGGGAGCAAGCTTTCATCTTCAGGAAAACAGAATTTGTCTTGTCGTATTTATCAAATTTTGCCTTCATAAGTACTATTTACACGTTTGGTAATGTTGGCATAACTGTTTAGAAGTTTCACCTACCGTCTTTAAATCAGATATGCATGTATAATGAGTTCCCTTTGAAGTAGGCTTTACTTTGGTAGAAGCACCCGCACTGGACAGAATAATTTTGTAAATCATAAGTGTTTAGTCTGGTTAACATTAACCCCATATTTTACATGGAGGCCATTCCGATCCAGTAAATTTTCCGTTGTTCTTCTTCACGAAAACCTTAGTGCATACAAGGGCCCACTGATGTCCATTCCATTTACATTTTGAGCTCGGTCTTAATTTTGCAGTAACATGCTTGTGTTATTTACTAGTACTGAAATCATGGACTTATTATGAGTAACACACGACACTTCAGTTACATTCATCAATGATCTAGATTACAATGACGTAGTTATGTCAATAATTATCCTAACTTAACTAGCCTTTTACCAGTCCGTTCTGTTGTCTTCGCTACGATTTGGTAGAGAAACCATAATACAAAATATACATAATGCATTAGATAAGTAAGCTGATTAGTTATGGTATCACTTATTAAAAATATAGACGAGCCCCACCATTTTACTTACGGTCATTGGTTAAAATAAATTTGCAGACATACATTATTAAATTTGGTGCGAGAGGTTTATGGAATAACTACAGTAGCGGGTACCGGAACGGACTGGTAAAGGTGTTCCCATATATTTACCAATGCTGGGATATGCCAGGACCGAATTTAAAAAATGAACTTTTATTTTAACTAAATGTTTCCACCGGGATTTTGAGCGATTTTAAACGTAAGCTACGCATCTTCAACATTTCCCTCTATGTATGTGTTCTGTCATAATACAAAAGCTTATAATTACCGAAGAAAATTCATATCCCACGAACACAAAATCAAACTGATATCTTTTGCAAAAAGGAATAATAACATTGTACGAATATTTCTGTTTGTAATTATATATGTTTTACTGACGGTTGTTTCTGTAATGTAGAAACTTTAAAAATAACTTGACGTTCGACTACGAACTTAAAAACCCAATTACTGTGGATTAATGTAATAAACTGCAGCAACGACATTTTGTCTCTGCATTTTATCTGAATACATCAATCTAGATTATTTTCAGGAAAGTTCTCGCCCACACTGAAACACTCGGACACGTAGTCTTGCACCAGCATATATATGAGAAATTTAGTTGCACTGCATAGTGTGTAGGTTCAGCAGCGCGAGGTGAACACATTCACAACACGTCTAGGCTCAAGATAGCCTTATGGTGCATTCAAGTTCAACTTCCTCTCCTAAAGTTACCAGACCAGCGGTGATGAAAAGAACAAAATTGTTTTCCCCTAACCTTCGATTGATGTGGGACACAGTTTGGGGAAAGAGCTACTACAAGCAAATGATCAGTGTACCACAAGAGTACCCACCTCCATTTTGGTATCAATGACAACCACAGTAAATTATATTTTGTTCAACCCAAAAGTGGGATACTATAAGACCACATAAATCCCTGGAAAGCTTGATCAACAAAATGGCGTGGATAAGCAGTAGTTTTCGGCATAACTGTTTGATTGACAAGCCAAGTAGGTGTAATACAAGTGTAATACAAGATGTGAATTATTTCGTCTGGTATTGTTCCCCTCATTCATCACTTATCTCACTGATGCACAACATGAGTTACCATAACAGCTACATACTTTGATGGATAAGTTAGTGATGATGGGTGGAAAATATGAGTTGACTAGAACGATAGGTGTTTTTTATAGTACGCTTGAAGTTTGCATGGTCTGTGGGGATAATCGGCAAGGAACCCATGTATGCACACGTGGGATTTTGTCATGGCATCTTAAAACCACAGGAATAATTCCACAAAAATATTTCGAAAGCATCATTTTCACGCTTTGCTACCAACCCCTGAGCAACTTAGCTTCAAATGTGGAGTTTACGTATTGAATAAATCATAAAGTTCACATAACAGCACTGGCATAATGTACACACCACAAAGTATACAATGTACATAATACGCGACGTTGTACCAATAGGGTTACAACAAATCCATGAACTTGATGGCACCAACGGGCATCCGTAGGTGATCCGCGAGGGCATCCACTGATTGTTAAGAACCATGACCCCAATGAATCGTGGAAATAGAATTTAGGTTTTCCAAGTGTATAAACACAAGGGTTACCATAATACGACATATGAATACATACAAACAGTTGTTGTGTGTCTCTAAGTAAATGTACCGTTTGCTGCTTAGTTACCGTTTCTTTGTTGTCAATTATAGACATATCACTACAGGATTCGAGTGAAACTGCTGTGTGATAATTAGATAACGGTGTTGATACATAAGACTTAAGAGAGAAAAGGAGTAATGACATTAGTCATAAAAGTCGATCTCTACTGAATGGGGGGGGTCAGGCAGTGTCGGATCTGGGATTTCACAAAATGGAGTCACACCCTGCGGTGCACAGCATCACCCTGCTTTTGGGGGTCAAACAAGTTGCGAGTTGATAGTACTATTTCAGTAGAAACAATAATAAAACAATATTTTATTATGATTTTTTTTTAAAAATCCAACTTCCGAAACTGAGCTTCAGGGCTCAGGTGTGCTTGTTCTTTTATTTCAAGGCAAAACTGTGACGTCATTAAGATGACTGGTATAGTTTTTATCATTACTGCGATGTTGGTAATTCTGTACAAAACAAAGATTGTGACCCCAGAAACCAAAAACCCGGAAGTTAATTGTCAGAAATTACTGGTTAAAACGGGTTTTACAACATCAACATCTGTAAAAACCATACGAATCCCAGTACTTTATTTGTGTTATTTAGTACTGGTCTTTCCACACGAATGGGCATACATATGATAACTATTGGGAGTAACATGGAGGGTCAACAAAGTCAACTATTTTGTCCCAATCGATTCCTGAACACCTTTAAAAGCATTTAATGACAGCATACCAAATAAAAATATATATATTATTGGTACTTAAGGAATTGTAGGGATCATCTTTCTTTAAGACATTATGTTTGTAAGATGACAGACACATTTTGTTTCAAGATTGACGGGAACGTGAAAAAGAAAAAAATACTGAAATGCTTTTTCATTTACATCCCTAACCCTTTTGAATTGTTGACCCAAAAAACTAAAAACATTTGGGGTTTTTTGAAATTAGATGAAATACACCACGAAAGAAAGAAAATTTTATAAAAATTTTTAAAAAATGATCCACTGTTATTTTGTTTAATTTGTTTGTTTTTTTCAGGTAAAAACCCGGGGAATAGATTGTAAAAAACTTTTATTAGATTTTTAATTTCTTAAATGTCTGTCCACGTTACAAAATAACATTTAAAGAAGCCCCCTTTTGTAATTATTTAATTACTGAGAAAGTTGTCTTAATATTTAAAAAGGCCCAAACCCAAGGGACTTTTGAATGTACACAGAAAAAATATGACAAAGTATTTATTTTAATTTTTTTAAAGACCCATGTTTTTTAAAAGTCACACTTTTTAACCCATTAGTGTGGGGCAGACCCAACACATAGTTAGACAAGGAATTCCAAAAAATGTGTGTTTTAAGATCGGGCTTAAATCTATTTATGAAAAAAGGTTCATTTCAATGAATGGTTGTTTTTGCGTTTTCACAACCAAATAAGAATAAAAAGGCTGAACTGAGTTGGCGCGAGTTGGAAAAATTTCTTTTTTCTTAACGTCAACGTTCTTTTTTTTTTTTATTTGGTCAAGGCTTGAAGCGATGGGTGAAGTGCACCCAATTCAGACGGGAAGATTAGCATAAAAATTGAATGCCCGATCTGGACTGTTTTACCGATCCGAAAATTCTGGATTTTTCATTGCTTTGCTTGAATTGCCTTGAAGAACTTTTTGAAAACAGGATCCGAAGACAGAAAAATTGTTTGCCCAGTTTGGGGAGGAGACAGAGTTCCAGAAAAGGTTTGTCAAGTCTAGCAAACGTTTTTTTGAGTTCCTTTTCGATGAAGTCAAAAAGGAGCAACAAAGGGGGCAAACCACTGCCCTCGCGGAAAGCGAGCAAGTGATGAAGGATTGGGAAACCGTCCGCACGGGCGAAAAAAACATTGTCAAGAATAAAAGCCCATTTGCGTTTGAAATTTAAAAAGAATCATCGAATCCTGTCAAAAAAAAGGGTCTAACCAAAGACTTCAAAAGAGGAAAAAACCCATGCCCTAACGCATTAACAATCAACGGAATTGTTTTTTATTGCAACACTTGGGGGCTGGCCGGGTAAATGTGTCCTTGATCACCGGGCAGCAGAACACGAAACAGAGAAATCACCCATTTTTGGGGAAACCACCAAAGAAGTCGAAGGTATTTTTCTGAAGTTTGGAGAGCAAGAGGTTTTAAAACGTCAAACCCCGGTAGAGATTTAAGAAGCAGATTGGTTTGAGGGGGCCCCTTGTGGTGATATTTCGGGTAAGGAGGAAGAGGATTCAAATCAAAAAAAACTTAACCCTCCAAGATAAAGTCAAACAGACGGTCAAGAAAGAGGTGCTATATGAGAAAGTACCGAATGTCAACCAACAAGATGAACCGGAGCAGCGCAAATCATATAGCTTCAGTCAATGATTTAATGCAACAGTTGACGATTTCCGAGTTATTGGACCTGCCGTGTTAATAGTGTATGCATAACTTAGAATTCCACAAGGATCTTCAGTTTGGAATCGGCGCAGCATAGCCAGTCATTCGTCGGGTTCAAATAAAACAGATGTCGTTCATGATGCAGATCTCGGTGAAATACTACATGGAGAGAAATGGCAGCTGGAAGACAGAGTTTGGCAAGGAAGGAGGGTGAGGAAGAATTTAAGTTTGCCTGATGTTGCTTATTTCAGTAATGAGACATTGTCGTAGTAGATAAGGTCAAGTAAGCGATTATCAACATTCACCAACTGGATGTTAAAACACAGGCGTTCATAGTGAGACAGAGGAAGGGAAACTGAAATCACCGTGGTTCGTTGCAGTGACCAGTGAAGACATGCTCTGGTTAATACGGACAGAATGAAGGTGTATGACAATAATCTGGGAAATTTATTCGTCGTTCAGACCCTGCCAAGATGACGCAGAGGGATATTCAAAGAGTGATTCGGATGGTATTGTTGTAGACACAATAATCGGGTGGCAGTTAAGACAGTGGAAGAAATGTGTTATGTCTCCATCATCAGGATGGATCTTTGATTGTCTTATATCACATGACATGATTCGTGATTTCACGCATTTGGCTATACAATAAGCATATGATCTTTGAATCATTACGAGGATAGGAAATGTACGGTGGATTTAATGGGTAATGAAAGTGTTTAATATCAGCACTTCCATCGATGGGAAAACCAGTGAATCCAACCGGTGTGTGCTGCAACGATGCTGGGGATATTCATGTTTCTGTTCATTAGCGGTACATATGGAAATAGTGATACATCATTATGATGCACAGGGAGCAATAATATCGGCCGTGTAGCTATGGATTGTATAATCCTTTAGGCATGACATTTAGTCCTACCGGTGACCTTGTGGTTGCTGATCTGAACTCCGTCAAGATCTTTCAGTGGCATGAGTATTGTGACATGGGGTCCAATCGATACACTTGAAATTCAGTTGCTTGTTAATTCACAGTCCGACTGGTACACGGCAAACACTAAACTTGAAAGTTATATTTAAAAAAATCATCTGTACAGATGTCAACATTTTGGTGGTATAGATAATATGTTTAATGGAAATGCATTAAACTCAGTTTTTGCTATCATTAATTGATCCTCACTGTTGTATTTGATGGTACACCAAGCTAAACATAAAAGATAATTTTAAGATCTAATCAGCAACTCAACAAAATCAACATTGATAATATTAGCATCGGCTTCATTTTATATCCCCTGTCTTCTAAATTCTATGAACGACCACTATTTAATTACACTTAAAAATTCACATTCCACGCTGCCAAAGCAAGTATACCTCCATGCATATGGGAATTTCTAGGAACTTGAACCGCAACGTCACACACGGCAGAATATTGCCAAGACGACAGCAAATCATGCCATTTTCGGTGTTCTTTTAAAATCTTATCTTTTAATTGCTTATGCTATAATTTCATGTTTTGCTTATATTGTAGAAAAATTTATCCTTCTTTATGGTGTAACATTCATTTAAAAACAATTGTATACAGACTGTTTGATTTTCAACAAAACGTTGTCACTTAGGCCAGCTCCACTGTGTAATTTCATTTTTACGGAACATTTTGAATACTACACGATCCCTGAATAAACACAAGTCTGCATTCCTGACCGATTATTTTCATTTGAACGGTAAAATAAAGACAGAAGAATATCCTGGAATTGATGTAAAATTGCGTTGATTGGTCATTGTTAACAGCTGTCGATTGGAGGAAACATTTTTAACCAATCAGATCTAGTGTTAAATCCTATGATAAAACCAATGTAAGATAAGATCAATGCTCTTGCTCAATGGGACCTTAATGGTCATCCAAGAAGCAACCGAATGTTTTATTTTAAAATTTGTTACGTCTTGTTATTAATAACTTTCTCCTGTTTGGATTACTCAATATTCAAACCATACTCAACTGTTTTAACATATTGCAGCACGTATCACCACCCGAAAAGGTCCACTGAACACATCACATCTATTTCACACAGTTTCACTGGCTTTCTGTCGAGCAAACGATCATTTTTAAAATTCTTCTTCTCACCTTCGATCCATCATCACCTGTGCGCCTCCAAATCTCTCTGCTTTCAACCAAAACGGGAATGTATGCGTTCTAAAAAACAAACCAGTGAGACACTCTTCTGAATAATTACCATCACATCCAAAACTTGTAGTACTCTCACATCATCCGGAGACCCACCTCCCACTCTTCTCTTTTAATTGCTCTGATGTGACTGTGTGCCTTGAGAATATAATTGTAGCGGATTTTGGAGTAATATACCATAGGTCTCCATTAGCATTGCATCAAATACTTAGGGGGCCACCTTTCTGTGTACAAATTAGATTACAGAAGATATCAGTGAGATACCATGTAGCTCTATTGAGAGAATTAGTTCCGAAAAGAACTGGAGGAACTGAAGAGTTGTAACCCAGTTCTTTTTTCAGAACCAATTACCACTAATAGAGAATTTCACATGGTGTCACCGCAAATAGTCTTACTTACTTATCCTCTTCACCATGCACAGATACAAGTTTTAATTTCACATTCAGTGTTTACCGAATAAGCTTGAATCGGACTCGATTATCTCAATATCAATGATAATGTACCATTGAACATTGGCCTTTGGATCGACGCTGTGTATATAGACAATGTAATGCCGATGTTTACATTAAAGCGGAATCAGTATTACATTGGTTATTACCAGATTATCGAATAAACGAATTTTTATCTAAACAATTTATTAGTGTAAAGCTTGTACACGTTTAACTATCCCAAGGGAAATTATTTCCTTGAAGTGATAGTTTTATCTTCGAAATGTCAAATCCGCCATTTTGTCAGGTAAACAACCAAAATTTGTAATAGTTTTTTGTTGTTTTCTCACACAAACGCACAATGGTTTGTGATGAAACATTACAGTTTTATGATATAATATCTCAAATTTAAACATCGTATCTTTTGTTACCCATTATGAGATATGTAATATGAATCTAAGAGATATTGCATTATTACCTAGTTATTATTATAACATTAAATAATAATTTGCAACAAAACATTTTAATTAATATAATACATTTCATTCCTTGGTGACGATTAGACTTTCCAGTCTAATGGTACTGAATTAGTCGGCAGAGGACCACCGAATCAAACAGGCTGGTATTTTTGTTTTTGTTTTGCCCTACATGTAATTTATTTTCAGGGGGAAGATATCTACCCCCACGTTCGGTGATTATTCGCGCGACCACCCTCCCCATTTCTAGGGATTTGAAGAATGTTCAATTATTTTTAGTATTGGCGCTGAAGTCAGTCGGCATTTTGACTTCCAATAATAAAAGTATTACCTCACGAGTAGACTCATATTACAATTTCAAGGCAATTTCAACGAAGTAACATTTAATATAATTACTTAGTAATGTTTTACCCAACACGTGTTTAGGATTTTATTCATATATCTGCCAATAGGGTAGTATTTACACAACCTGTGTAATTAAAACCGGTACGCGACGCTGTACAAGAAGAACACTGTTCTTGAAGTCACGAACTTTTTATGGGCATAAATAGGCATCCGTAGCAGCCACTGTTACCAAGGAACCATGAACTTCAATTGTGCGACGAAAATAGCATTTTGGTTTTTCCGCTCTGAGAAACACCTATTTTGTATCAACTGTTAACTACATGACAGACCCGGGTTACACGTCGCGTTTAGGTTAATTAGCTGTTCCTCGACAGGTCGGAACAGCTATTGTTTCTGTCAAGATTTTTATTATTTTTATTATTATTATTATTATTATTATTCTTCTTTTTCTGGCAAAACCCATTGCCTTAACACGTGCACTTTCTTGGCGGCAAATGGCCTTCTTAGCATTGTCAGAAAGAGTCAACTCATATACCATATGGAAGCTTATGCCTTGACTTATTTCTAAATGTCATTAGACTAAATTCTTAATTAATTAGCTTAGTTATCGTCGCGTGAATATTTAATTAGCAATCTTTTAACAGCCATAGCTCGGTTGGGGTATACACCCGATCATCAAACTTTTTCAGTTATACATTTGTGTGGTACTGTAGATGTGGCTTTTGGCCTAGAATGTCTTGTGACGTCATCATGACATCATTTATATGCATTTTGCATCTGTAATACAAACACATGCACTGTGTGACCGAGTCGCTTCATTAATCGCGAGTGAATCTCAGTATGTCTTTGTACATAGTACACGCACAAATATCACGCCGGTGGGCTGATGCGAGTCTATTTAAAAAAACGATGTCTGAACCAGTTTTCGTTATTGATTTTTCCTCTCGGTAACCTACGTACCAGCGGTTTGCCCCCGGTGACTGCGCGGTGCCGGTGATGTACAAGTTGTCCGCACGGTCATGTGAGACTTGTGTCGTAACGTTACGTTAGGATTATTTGTTGAAGTGAAGCTATGATCACTGCTTTAACCTTTTGTTTACCGCCGGGACTTTTGAGTCCCAGCGCATTTCAAACCCCACTTGCATGTTGGGACGTTTGAGTCCTCACTATACGTGTAAGCATGGTTTGGAACACTACAAGTCTACTGTGAGTCTGAGGTCATCAGCTTTTTCCTAAACTGTGAGTAGGTAGGTAAAAGGAACGGTCTTTTTTTATAAGCGACCCTCATAAATCCCTCAATGATTTTTTGTAAGGTTCATGACCTAAAACCTATACTGAGAAAAACCCTATACATGTACAATTTGTTTTAGTATACAGATAATGACTATACAAAACTAACGTTAACATTTTTGTCAATAGTGTGTTGGCAATCCAGGTGTAGGAATTTGTTGTTGTCAAAGTAGGCATGAATTTGTGTGGGACCAACTCGTGCCCTTCACCAACTCCTCGTACCTGCACTATTGTTCATATTTGTAAAGGTCTTTTATGACCTAAACTCTATACTGAGAAAACCTATACATGTACAATTTGTTTTAGTATACAGATAATGACTATACAAAAACTAACGTTATACATTTTTTCGTCATTAGTGTGCTGGGCAAATCCTTAAATCTTGGTGTGTAGGAATTTTGTTGTTGTCAAAGTAGGCATGACCATTTGTGGGACCAACTCGTGCCTTCACCAACTCAAAATACCTGGCACTATAGTCAACTCTGTACCTTCACTGCACCAACGCTGTTGACCTCATAAACTCTCAATGATTTTTTGTAAGGTCTTTGTTTGACTCCAAACCCCATAGTGAGAAACCCATAACGTACAATTTGTTTTAAAAGCACAGATAATGACTATACAAAAACTAACGTTAACATTTTGTACAATTAGTGTGCTGGTAATCCAATTCTTGGTGTAGGAATTTTGTTGTTGTCAAAGCAGACATGAATTTGGTGTGGGACCAACTCTGTGCCTTCACCACAACTCTGTACCCTGCACTATAGTCAACTCTGTACCTTTCACCTTTTCGCACCAAGTGCACCTTGCGGACGCGTCACCATGTACAAATGAAGGAACATACATACATGTAGTCACAGATTTGGAGGATGTAACATAACGTTGATGGTGTATACAACGTTTTTATAGCTGTAGTTGGCAGGGAAAACAAGAAACTCGACATGGAATGAAATTAGATGAGTTTTAGATGAGTGCCATTAACATTGTCATCAATCATATCCTAAATTTTAGGCCATTCTCAGACGGTCCTACTAAAACCGACAACTGACGACAACTCACGACAACTCATGATAACTCAGTGACAACTCACGACAATCACGACATTGTTAGTTGTTGTGAGTTGTTGTCATGTTCAGTTGTCATTAGTTGTGTCGGTTTTGCAGGTAAGGGACCCGGTCCTACTAAAACCGTAACAACTCACGACAAACTGACGACAACTCACAACAATCATTTCGGACAACCACATTTTCAAAAACTCAAAGCCTGTTTCCAATGGTCAATTTCAAGATCAGGTTAGGGCCTATAACTTAGGTTGGGGTCGCATCACAACATTCATAGTCCAACAAGAACGGAATAGCTTTGTGTTCGTCCGTAGGACAAACACCGGTAAAAAAATTGATCAAGAGCCCAGTGATGATAAAAAAAGGGTTTAAGTGCAGGCGCCGCCCTTGTGAGAATTCTTTGACCGTCAAATCGACCTAAAATCGGCCAATGCATCTTTAAAGGGCCCTGGAACCCAATGGTCAATGTCAAGATCAGGCCCAGCCTACAACTCAGGTTGAGGGTCGCGTCATGTAATCATAGTCCAACAACAACGGAATAGCTTGTCATGTTCGTCCACATAGGACAAACAACACCTAATGTCTAGTTATGCCTTGTTTCTGTCAAGTATATGTACTGCATGGCGTATCCAGTAGTGGGTGAAACTTACTTACTGCACGAGATATACTTAGGAGTCATTTCGAGAATATTTCATAATGGTAGGTATAATACATTGAATATAAACCATCGTGCTTTTAAACATAACTTTGTACCTACTGTGATAGTAATGATTATAGAAGGAAAAGTTTAACACTGTACAAAAGTAGGCGTACTTAGAATTAGTTTCATATATTTGATATGTCTTCCAGTGACAGATAGACCTGACGGAGTGATCGATAGGGACGCATCGCCCTCAATGTTTCTGATACACTGCATTAATAAGGGGGTATAAAACCTAGGGAGCGAGAGTTGGTAAAATGATGTAGTATTTACTGTTTTCTTTCAAATAAATAACTAAATCAATACAGAATGGCATTTATAACATCCATTCCCTTTCTAATTATATACAATAAGGGTTGGCCTAACGTGGTCTGAGGTGGGATGCAATGTTCCGCTTGACCTCGTGACATTTTTTGAGTTATCCTTCAGGTTCCACTTACTTGGTCCAATTCAACAATAATGAGAATGAATGAGCATCATTATGTTTGTTAGCTTACGTCGTAAAGGATATTGAGATCTTTCAGATGAGGTCATAAACATTTTATAGGTCATCGTAAGAGGACAATTTTTTTCTAATAATAGTATAAGTTTAAAATATCTCTTTGTTTTTCAACCGTTGGTTATAACCAACGGTTGAAAATAAGTGACACTTATCACACTTTGATATTTATCATATTTGGCACACATTGTGTCCTCATTAAAATAAATATATACTGTGACTTATTTGGATTTGTTAGAACAAAAACATTACTGATTATTGAAGATTTTGTGCAGTAAATGCAGACATAAACATATTCATCGCAATATGTTGAAATTCAAAACCGAAAATAGTATTAAAAAAATATATATAAATATAAAAAATTAAAAAAATAAGATTTTAAATTTTGCATTTAATCATCTACCACTAAAAACGGGGTATTCTAATTTGGATCCGTTCAGGAAACAGAATTTGGCATGAGAGGGTCAGTACAATTTTACCTGTGCTTGTTAGAAACGTTCTGGGGATATAATTAACAAAAATATCATCATGGGGGCAACAACGCACTTTTCCCCTTCCAGACCTGCTAGGGTTAATACATGTGTTACCAACAGTGTTTACTGGCTTTAAAAACTCTTTCAGTTTGTACAAATTTAACGAATCTCCTATTCAAGTATTATTACAAATAAAATGCTACATTTTGAATCTGGAAAATATTGGTTATTTTGGGGTTTTTGAATATCAACTTTTCTTATTAGATGTTACCCATTACGATGCATAAGTGAACCTTATAATGACCACACTCATTGCCGAAAATGCCACATTCGTCGTGTTTATTCTTGTTCACAGTTTTTATTTACTGATTTTGCCGTCTTACCCAATTTCTACATATTTCAATACAAAATACTAAATTCAGCTGGTTGGTTCATCAGATTTAAATACTTACTCTGTTCATGTAACACTTTGTTGTTTACTTATTATTGTATGACAGTCAGTGGTAGGTTATTGCTTATTACGCGACATGTGCTGAAGCTGCATCTGATTGGAGCAGACATGCAAGATTATTAGTCATATACACATTGAATGCCCAATCTGTTGCACTCGTTTTTAATTGATCCGAAAAATTCTGGGATTGTCTTCACTGCTACTGCTTGAATTGCCTTGAAGAACTTGTTGAAAAACAGGATCCAAAGACAGATAATATTGTTTGTCCTGTTTGCAGGCAGGAGACAGTTCCCAGTTCCATAAAGGTTTGTCAAGTTTCAGGCAAACTGCTTTTTTCTTGAGTTCTCTTTGTCGATGAGGTCAACAGACAGGAGCGATTACAATTTACCAAAACTCATCGAATTGTCACAGCATCCGAATTAGCCCTCGTCAAAAGATAGCTCTAAAAAACATCACCAGAAAAACAGAACCAAACATGCGGCGAAGCACAACAAAGGAGAATTGTGTTTTTACTGCGACACGTGCCAGGTGCTGGCCTTCGCGGTAATGTGTCGCGTTTGATCACCGGACAGCAGAACACGAATTCAGTGAAATCACCGATTCCGTGTGGAATCCTACCGTAAAGAAGTCGAAGATATTTGTCTGAAGTTTGAAGAGAGCAGAGAGCAGTTTGAAGCCGTCAATCACCTGTGTAGAGCATCTAGAAACAGATTGCGTGCGTTGATGGTGGCCTGAGCTTGTCGTGATATTTCCTCGGGCTAAGGAGGAAAAGGAGATTAAAATCAGATATAAATCTCAACTCCTCCAAGATAAAGTCAAACAGATCAGTCAAGAAAGAGGTGCTATATATGGAGAAAGCACTGAAACAACAACCGTGACAAGATGAACTGAGCAGAGCAGTGGCTAATCATAGCTTCCAGTCAATGATCGAATGCAACAAGCCGATGATTTCGAGCTTATTGGACCTCAAGTCAAAGGTTATGCATATAACTTAGAATTCCACAAGGATCTTTCAGTTTGAATCGGGGCAGTGCGCCAGTCATTCAGGTCGGGTTCAAATCGTCATGATGTCGTTCATGCGCGCAGATCGGTGAAATACTAGATGAAAAAATGGCAGCTGAAGAACAGGAGTTTGGCAAGGAAGGAGAGGGTGACGGAGAATCTAAGTTTGCGTTCTCGGATGTTGCTTGTGTTTCAATGAGACATTGTCGTGTAGTAGATACAACAAGTAAGCGGGATTATCAACATTCACCTCAACTGGATGTTATAAAACTACAGGCGTTCAAAGTGAGACAAAGGAAGGTAAACTGGAAATCACTGCGGGGTGTTGCAGGACCAGTGATGACATGCTCCTGGTTACTGATGGAACAGAATGTGAAGGTGTAAGGACAATGACCTGAAATTTATTCGTCAGTTCAGACCTCACAAGATGATGCAGAGGGACATTACCAAAGAGTGCGCTGAAAGGTATTGTTGTAGACAATAATAATCGGCAGCAGTTGCTGACAGGAAGAAATGTGGTTATGTCTCCATCATCAGGATGGATCTTTGATTACATCTATATCACATGACATGATTCATGTTTTCACGCGTTTGGCTCATTAAGGCGTTGGGCAATAAGCATATGATCTTTACCGATTTTCGAGAACAGGAAATTTATTTGTGTGGATTTAATGGGTAATGAAGCGTTCAATATCAGCACTTCCATCGACGGAAACCAGCGTGAAAACCCAGCGGTAGTTGTGCGACGATGTTGGGGACATCTATGTTTGTGTTCGCATTTCTTGCAAGCGAGGAAAATGTGAGATACATCATTATGATGCACAGTGTACAGCATCAGCCGTGTAGCCTGTTTGGATTGTATAACCCTTTAGGCATGACATTTAATCCTACCGGTGACCCGTGGTTAAGCTGGAAAAAGGCACTCCGTCAAGATCTTTCACCGAGTATGATTACTGTGACCAGGGTCCCAATCGATAAACTTGTAAAATTAAGCTGCTTTGTTAATTCACATCAAACACTAAAACTGGAAGTCAAAACAATAAAGTATTCTAGCGGTAGCGTTATTACAGCCTTCAACACATCACTGACTCGATAATATGGGTCTAATTCGTTTAATGAAACCCATTTGTTGCCATATTGATTACTTTTTTGAGCCGGTATTTTGGGTTGAAATTACCGATTATTGAATAGTTTCATTAAAATGATAAGATAAGCTTTGATCTGAATATCTAAAAATACTCAAACATTTCCATTTAGACGCTGTATACACCATGTATCAGAAGCTATTTATATTTATTTAAAACCACTATACACTATTGGTATTATTATTCGAATAGCATAAATGATCACAGTTTTACATGGAACTCTTCTTTGGATGTTCAGTCGATGAGATGGTAATCATACTACCATGACTTATTTATATATCGGTGTAATATCACTTTAGTAAAAAGTAATAAAATAATTTCTAAATTTTAAATTTTTGTAATGAATAGGTACAATCTGAAGGATTTTTACTGTATTTCATTAGCAAGCTCAGCACAACGGAAATAAGATAGAAATAAAATAGACTAATAATGAAATAAAATAAACTTCTATAAATACCTCTTGCTGTGAAAATTATTCACTTATTGAATGAGTTTTTTACCAAAATTGTATACTGGTTTAAAGAAGACATGTACACAATTTATCAGGAACTTATTATACAAACGAAGTTAGTAACATTTGTAGAGTTCATTTTGAAGACGGGCGTGTAACGATCGGATCGTATGAAGCGCATGTGTGAACAGAACATGGTACTATTGTTTATAGGGGTGGCTCAATTGCTCAATGCTCCAAACCACACAGGAGAGAAGAAGAAAATAAACAACACGTGGGAAGAAAGAAGAAAAATGGGTGGTTGTTGCGTGGTTTCTATTTCTTCGGGGATTTCGTCAGTTGCAGGATACATATCCTTACGGATTGCTGGAAAATAAGTTGCATGTACGGCGCGTACATAGGTAAAAAACAGTAAAAGTGTCTTCACCATTGCATCAACACCGGGTCGCGTTGTGAAGTTATCGTTGATATCGCATGTCGCACGGACATACCCCGGGCGTGGTCTGGACGTGCGGAAACAAACCGGTTGGGACGGAACCCTTGATATTTTTTTTTTGGAAATATATATGTAAACATTATTTCGGGAAAGGTTTAATGATTTCAAACATGTTTATTATTACAACCACATAATATTTAAAAATCAGTCGCAATTTAGTATCGCAAAATCTGCGATGTATATTGTTTGAAATTCCATCGCAGATTGTCCAAATTACGCCGCATTTTATGATGCGACAGGGGAAATTGTTCACCTGCTGTATTATTGTATGTTTGAGTGCAGAGTTTTGCAAACACAAGTTCGTTGGGATTATGGGAACGGATTCATATACATTAAATAAAGCAATAATTCAAAAACATTGCCCTTCAACCTCCAAAGTATTTCGAAAAACATAATTTTTCAAAAGTGTAAAATTATCATTGCTACTAACCCTGGAGTAATCCCTAGCTTCAAATAAATGCAGTCATTGTATTGGAACAAATTATGATGTTGACACATCACAGCATGCGACGTTGTAACAATAATAAAAAATACATGAACTGGCTTTGGCAAGTAATAGGTATCCGTAGGATTATCAGAACCATGACCTCAATGAACAACGCAAATTGATTGAGGGGTGGGGTTTTCCAGCAATGAGAGAAACACACAGGTTAACTGCTGTCACAACACTGTTGTGGGATATTAGAGAGAATTTTAAATTTGGCAAGTAAGGATGTATATGAGAGAAAGGCTCGTGAATACATGAACTACAAACATATATACTCATGCCCTCCGATATGGGAGTTATGATAATGATGTCTTCATAGTGGCAAGATTCATTCAGGCCATTTGTAAAGAGAGGGTTAATTTAAATGCATGTTTAGGACTTAAAACTTGGGAAAATTGGCAATGGTTTTGTTGTTAGTTGGTGTCTACCTGGCCTGAGTGCGTGGGTATATGGTGGTCCCCTTGATCTCCCATGACAAATCTCCTGAACCCTGCAAACTGATCCCACTTTTTAGTTGTTGCCTTTTCACTTACTTTCCCTCAGGGTCCATCTGATCTTAATTACCAAGGGGAAAACCTAGGTTGCAATATGTATCAACCATTTATTGGGCCCTCACACAATCGGTATTCTCGAAAACATAAACAAACACAGATAGGTCTAATGTAACATAGGCCAACTTGTGTAAAAGTTGACGATAGTACAAAACCCTATAGCTCTTTGACATTTTCAATCTGAGGCAAGTAGGCCTATGTGCAATAAGCAATATTTTTTTCAAATTAAATTGAGTCATTAATTCCCGTAACTTGAATATTCTGAATGCATGTTCCGTTCACTATATATTCTCGTTAACAAAGACAATGAAATATGACGATTCTTTCACATTTGTTTATTTGTATATTGCCTCTTGATTTACATGGAAGTATGATGCATTTAATGATGTGTTTACTGGTATTAACCCCTGAAAGTAAAAATATGTAATCATTGGTATGTGTGCTGTCACAGCCATTGTTGGTAATGTTGTTCAGAAAATCGATCAGTGAAGATATTTTGTACCTAAACTTTTAACACAAATACAGACATAATCGCATCATAATACTATTTATGTTGTAAATTCACAGATTTAGATTGGGCAATATACTACTATACAATCATAACTAACAAACCATGAAAATGGCACCCCAAAAATCAGATTTTGCAGTTTGCAACAAGTATTTACAAATTAATATAAAGTAGAAATTCAATGGACATGTTCAATATAAACGGTAAGGTGCAATCCCTTGATTCCCCCCACATCTTTGGATTGTGGTATGAGAGGGTCTCACAAATAGGCCTCAGTTAAGAAAAAGCTAGACAATTTGAACGTGGATCTGACGAAGGTGCTCCTGGAGATATGTGACCGCATGTCACAAAAATAGGGGTATTATGTCGCACAAATACAAAAATTAGTTATATATATAGTTGAATAATGGTCACATTACATAGCTTCAATTTGTACAGGTTTGACCTCCTGTATTTTACATTCTGAGATATATTAATAATTTGCATATTCATATTTTACAATGTATGAAAGTGCTTTCAGGAGATGCAGCCCTTTAAACATGCTAAGTGGAAAAAGAAAAATGAGCTAAGAAGAAACTCCTCTTGAATGCCCATAGCAACAGTTATGTGTTATTGATAGCGGGTGTTAAAACCGTTTCACTACCACGAAAAGCATAACATACTGGTGGTTTATTTCCCAAAACGCCAAAGAGTAAAACAAAAGACGAAAAACAATGCACATATAAAACGTTTGTTTTTTTCATCTTTATTCATCAATATTAATATATTTCTGAAAATAAATTATGAAAAAATTGATATTATAGAAGCCAACAAACCATTAAAAATCAAATCGGGTTTGTGAAGCATTTGTTCACCCGTTTCCACACATAGAACAGCGCCCTTTACGTGTAAATAGCATTAGCGCGACTTAATACCCATTTTCGTCGAGCGGGTCACATATAATAATAAACAAAAAATAATGTCAATTGTGCACATCCATCTCAAAAACCTGTTTGGATTAATTCGACCATATGGAAGTATGCATTTATTTACTACGTGTACATTTTTACCAACTTCAGTGTACACTGGCTTTTAGACCCCTTATAGTGAATTTTAATTTACCTCCCGCTATTCAACAAGAGTAGTACATAGCCATACACAACAGTAAAACACAGATACAGCATTTCGGATCTGCAAAAACATATTTTGAGGGTAAATATATCGATTTGTGTCACTGAAAATGACCCACAACAATACACATTATGATCAATCAAAATGACCAGTCACTTCCGGAAAATGCCATATCTCAGTGTTATGCATTGTAAATGTTTCTTGTTGATTTTGGAACGTCTTTAAAACTAAATTTCCAAATATTCCAATACAAAATCGGTTAAATTCCGGCATATTGGTTCTTTCGCATTTAATTTGTTTATTTTTCCTATACAACTTAACATTTTACTTATTTTTGTATAACAGGTCAGTGGTTATTAAGCGACAATGGCATGAGCTGCACCCCTATTCTGAGTTAAGACATGCAAGATTAGTCATATACACATTGAATGCCCAATCTGCTGCACTTTCCGTTTACCGGATCCGGAAAATTCTGGACTGCCTTCACTGCTTTCTGCTTGAATTGCCTTGAAGAACTTGTTGAAAAACAGGATCCGAAGACAGATAATATTGTTTGCCCAGTTTGCAGGCAGGAGACGGCAGTCTCCAGATAAAGGTTTGTCAAGTCTAGCAAACTGCTTCTTTTTCTTGAGTTCTCTTGTCGATGAAGTCAACAGACAGTGAAAAGTGCCAAGGAGATACAGCATTGCCTACAACGACTTGTGAAGGATGTGTCGAAGGATTGGAAGCTATCTCACAGTGTCTCACAATGCAACGCAAAATTTTGTCAACATGCCTAGAAGCACACAAGGATTACAACTTACCAAAACTCATCGAATTGTCAAGCAGCATCCTGAATTAGCTCCGTCAAAGATAGTAGCTCTCCAAAAGATACTAGAAAAACAGAATCTCAAACATGCAGGAAGCACACTGACCAGGGGAATTGTGTTTTTACTGCGACACGTGTCAGGTGCTGGCTCGCGGAAAATGTGTGTCGCGATCGATCACCGGACAGCAGAACACGAATTCAGTGAAATCACCGATTCTGTGGAATCATACCGTAAAGAAGTGGAAGAGATTTGTCAGAAGTTTGAAGGAAGTAGAGAGCAGTTTAAAGCCGTCACTGACTCGGTAGAGCATTCAAGAAACAGATTGCGTTTAATGGTGGCCCAAGCTTGTCATGATATTTCGGCTAAGGAGGAAGAGGAGATTGCTAAAATCAAAAATAAATCTCGACTCCTTCAAGATAAAGTCAAACAGATTGGTCAAGAAAGAGGTGCTATATATGAGAAAGTACTGAACAACAACCGTGACAAGATGAACCGAGCAGAGCAAATCATAGCTTCAGTCAATGATTTAATGCAAATGTTGACGATTTCGAGCTATTGGACCTCAAGCCAAAGGTTATGCATAACTTAGAATTCCACAAGGATCTTCAGTTTGAATCGGCGCAGCATAGCCAGTCATTCGTCGGGTTCAAATGTCATGATGTCGTTCATGATGCAGATCTCGGTGAAATACTACATGAAGAGAAATGGCAGCTGAAGACAGAGTTTGACAAGGAAGGAGAGGGTGGCGGAGAATTCAAGTTTGCCCGGGATGTTGCTTGTTTCAGCAATGGAGACATTGTCGTAGCAGATAAGATAAGCAAGCGATTATCAACATTCACCTCAACTGGATGTTATAAAACTACAGGCGTTCAAAGTGAGACAGAGGAAGGTAAAGTGAAATCACCGTGGGGTGTTGCAGTGACCAGTGATGACATGCTCCTGGTTACTGATAGACAGAATGTGAAGGTGTGGCGACAATAATCTGGTATTTATTCGTAAGTTCAGACACTCACAAGATGACGCAGAGGACATTCAAGAGTGTGCTGAAAGGTATTGCTGTAGACAATAATAATCTGGTAGCAGTTGCTGACAGTGGAAGAAATGTGTTATGTCTCCATCATCAGGATGGATCTTTGATTACATCTATATCACATGACATGATTCGTGATTTCACGCATTTGGCTATAAGCAGCAATAAGCATATTATGATCTTTACTCATTACGAGAACAGGAAATTTATTTGTGTGGATTTAATGGGTAATGAAGTGTTTAATATCAGCACTTCCATCGACGGGAAACCAGTGAAATCCACCGGTGTGTGCTGCGACGATGCTGGGGACATCTATGTTTCTGTTCATTACGGTATATATGGAAATGGTGATATACATCATTATGATGCACAGGGAGTACACATCAGCCGTGTAGCTCATGGATTGCGTAATCCTTTAGGCATGACATTCACCCTACCGGTGACCTTGTGGTTGCTGGGATAGACACCCGTCAAGATCTTTCAGCGGGTATGAGTATTGTGACTTGGAGCCCAAAATTCAGCGGCTCGTTAAAACAATAAAACTTTAACAAGTCAAAACAACAAATGATTCTAGTGGTAGCGTTATAACATACGTGAACAGATGACTGTAGGACCATGGATCTAATTCATAATGAAAATGTAATAAACCCTTTTGTTGCCATAATATTACATTTGGGCGGGCTTTTATGGTCGTAATTTACTGATTACTAAAAAGTTTCATTAAAATGTGGTCAGCCTAAATTGTATCGGAATATCTTAAATATCGCGCGTAAACTCAAACATTGTCCTTTTCGATGTTGTATAGACCATGTATCAGCTGTTTACATTTGAAGCCACTATCTACTATTGGTATTCTTGAAAAACTTACATGATCACAAAAAACGATAATCCATACAAAGTGCCTTGATTTATTTACTCAAAATTGTTCAGTATGTATTTAGTTATTTATATGCAATTCAAAAAAAAACATTAAACAAAATCAGAAATTGCTGAAAATTGATTTTCAGCCAACATTCCAGCGGTTGACATCCGCGAAGTCTGTTGGACATTTGCGGCCCGTGGCAGCAGCAAACATTTTTCTGTTTTTATGACGCACTTTACAGGAGCTCAACAGGAGCCGTCTTAACAATGGTCTGGCTGCCGCCGCGTTGTCCATGGTCGTACATGTACATGTGTGTATGGGATTCAATTGACGTGCAACTCATGTATTGTGTGTGCGTCCGGCCGTGCACCGGCAAGATCACCGAAGGATGATTTTTTTTTTCGGCACAAAACAAGAACAATTTGGACACATTTGCAGTGAGATCAACTTTCCTGAGAACAAAATTCAACGAATCAAATACTGGACATTCAAAACTTTAGCGTTGCTCTCAGAATATTTGTTCGTAAAAGCACAAAAATAGGGTACCATCATGTGCGCTTATGCCATTCTGGGCTTAACTGATACGATTCTATGTCACTTATATCACTAGCTTAATCTCCATCAAATGACGATGATGAACAACACAATTGGTCAGTACTACTTTTGGAAACTTTCGGGAGTCGTAATTGGTAAACTTATTTTTGCAGCTGTACGCGATGTGATATGCTTTGTGTACAAAACGTACCGCAGTAAACATTTGCGTTCGCCCTCCCGTAAATGTACGTCATCAAAATAGGCTCAGTGAAAGTGTCCCCGACGGCTTTTGTTTTGGGCCTGTCGTTCGCGGCAGTGGCGAAGTACATTTCCATAGGTTTTTTGAAGGGTTAAATAAAAATAATTAAAGTCTTATTTTTGGTAATTCCTACTTATAATTACCATTACCATGAAAATATTTACCATTTTGTATGATCTTTAAGTTGACAATGGTATCGGACATTCCTTGAAATATTTATGTATCGGGAGCTATCGTTTAAAATTATTTCGTCTAAAGTTACTTGTGTCATTCGAAGAAATTCCACGTTGGAATGATTAGAAACAATCTGAAGGATTTTTTACTATCTTCTCGTTAACGACAGAACGAAATAAGATTAAACTTGTATACATTATCTCTTTGCTGTAAGTTATGCATTTACAAACATTTTACTAAAATTGTGTACTGCCTTTAAAGAGAAGGTACAACAAATACCAGATTATTATCTCCCGACGCAAGAATTTCACCAATCCATATATAAATAGCAGATTATCAAATGTCCGAATTATTAAAAATGATGTACATTCATTTTATAGTTCTGTACCATGTGCCTTGTTTACACTTTGTGTTACCTTTAGAGTTTGTACATTTTGTACTTCTTCACAATTTTTTATTTTTATTTTTTATTTTTTGCTGAGATCTCAAAATATCAGATGTTATGGTTTCTTTGACATAGACCAGTGTACATTTTGAGTCCGGTGCAGATTGACCTTGGGGCTCTTTTTTGTAAGCATGTTATTGGTAATATTGTCTATGGAGCAGTATGTCCTCAGGCAGTCATTTAATTATTTTCGAATATGCAAACCCCGAAATATATTTTTGAACTTTTTCACCAGATATATCCTTGGCCTAAACACCTGTGATTACATAAAACTCACAGGTGTTTAGGCCAAGGATTAGAGTATCTGCAATTGAAAAAGTTCCAAAATTTATTTCGTGGTTTTGCATATTTTCAGAAATAGTTAGAGTGACACTTTTTTGGGACATACTGTATAAAACATGTATATTTATTAAATTTTAACACTGCATCTTTGTAACCCATAAAATATGCAACATTAAACAATCAATTACCTTAATTAACTTTATAAACACAAATTTGCCCAAACAATAAATCAATAAAAATAAAAAATAAATCTGACATTTTATTTGATACTTTACTCCTTTCTCATCGTGTGACAACGTGTACAATATCCCTGCTGTACTCATAACTGTCAAAAATTATCAGATTTGGACGTTTGATGTCTCATTTTAAAGTGGAAAGGTGTATCTTTCAAACCATACCTATATTATCTATGCTGGTTACTCATTCGACGTCTGGCATTCCGTTAAATTTTGTTTGCATTTTTTTTGAGACACGCTGTATAGTGTATCTACAACAGGGTACGATTTTACACAAACTGTGTAATTAAAATTGTACGCGACGCTGTAGGCTACATGATGAACACTGTTCTTGAAGTCACGAACTTTATGGCATAAATAGGCATCCGTAGATAATCCGCAACGGCAGCCGCTATTACCATGAACAATGAACTTCGCATTGTGCGACGAAAATTGTGTTATGTTTCTTAGCTTACTTCGCAAGGATATTGAGATCTTTCAGATGAGGTCATAAATATCTCCTTAGGTCATCGTAAGAAGTATTTTCCAAAAGGTCCCTTATTTTTCAACCAATCGATAGACTTGAAATTCAGCTGCTTGTTAATTTACAGTCAGACTGGTACACGGCAAACACTCAAACTTGAAAATTATATTTAAAAAAAAATCATCTGTACAGATGTCAACATTTGCGGTATAGATATATGCTTAATGGAAATGCATTAAACTCAGTTTTTGCTATCATTAATTGGTCCCTCACTGTTGTATTTGATGCTAAAGCATAATTTTAAGATCTAAACAGTAACTCAACAAAATCAACATTCAGCACATTAGCATATCGGCTCATCTTTTATATCCCCGTCTTATAAATTTATGAACGACACTAATATTACACTTAGTAACTACATCTCCAATGTCACAAAGTGCGCATACCTCCATGCATATGAATTTCTTGACGGAACATAAACCGCAAACGTCACACACGGCAGAAGAATATTGCCAAGACGACAGCAAAATCATGCCATTTTCGGTGTCTATTAAATCATATCTTTTTAATTACTTATGCTATAATTTTCGTTTTTGCTTTATATTGTAGACAATTTATCCTTCTTCTTTATGGTGTAACATTCATTTAAAAACATTATATTATACAGACCTGTCGATTTTCAATAAAACGTTGTCACTTAGGCCGGCTTTACTTTGTAATTTCATTTTTATGGAACATTTGAATACTTCACGATCCTGAATAAACAAAAGTCTGCATTCCCTGGACTGATTATTTTCGTTTGAACGGTAAAATAAAGACAGAAGAATATCCCTGAATTTATGTAAAATTCATGCTGATTGGTCATTGTTAACAGCTGTCGATTGGAGGTGAAACATTTTTAACCAATCAGATCTAGTGTTAGAAAATACGTTGAAACCTAGGATAAAACCAGCGTAAGATAAGATCAATGCCTTGCTAAATGGGAACTTAATGGTCAATGTACAGCAATTTGGTTTATTAAGTTCCCAAAAAAAGGGCCCAAGAAATTCAAAGGTTCCCTCACGTCGGACTTATCCGGAAATATGTCATCCAAAAAGCAACCGAATGTTTTATTAACGCATTTGTTACCGGGTACGTCTTGTTATTAATAACTTTCTCCTGTTTGGATTACTCAATATTCAAACTAAAAGGCTCAACCGTCTTTAACATATTGCAGCACGTATCATCACCCGAAAAGGTCCACTGAACACATCACATCTATTCTCACACAGTTTCACTGGCTTTCTGTCGAGCAAACGATCATTTTAAAAATTCTTCTTCTCACCTTTCGATCCATCATTAATACCCAGCGCCTCCAAATCTCTCCAAGCTTCTCAACCAAAACGGGAATGTATGCGTTCCAAAAACAAACTCACTATCTCACTGAATAATCTACCAGCAGATCATGGGGAGAACACTTTTTGTCAGCTGCACCATCTCAATGTAATATTAAATTACCACTCACATCCAAAACTTGTACTTCTCTCACATCATTCAAGACCCACCTCCCACTCTTTTTAATTGCTCTGATGTGACTGTGTGCCTTGAGCATTATTTGTAGTGGATTTTGGAGTAATATGCCGTAGGTCTCCATCAGCATTGCATCGAATACTTAGGGACCACCTTTTCTGTGTACAATTTCAGTGATTAAGGGTGAAGACTAATTGCGGTGACACTAGAAATTCTCTATTGAGTGGTAACAGTTCTGAAAAGAACTGGAGGAACTGAAGAGTTGTAACCTCCAGTTCTTTTCAGAACCAATTACTACTCAATAGAGAATTTCAGGTGTCACCGCAAATAGTCTTACTTACTTATCCTCTTCACCATGCACAGATACAAGTTTTACCTACATTCAGTGATTACCGAATAAGCTTGAATCGGACAGGATTATCTCAATATCAATGATAATGTACCATTGAACATTGGCCTTTTGGATCGATGTTGTATATAGACAATGCAACAGCCGATGTTTACATTAAAGGAATCATTATTACATTGGTCATTACCAGATTATCAAATAAACGATTTTTTATCTAAACAATTTATTAGTGTAAAGCTTGTACACGTTTCAATCATCCCAAGGAATTATTTCCTTTAAAGTGGTAGCTTTCATCTTCGAAAATGTCAAATCCGCCATTTTGTTTTTAAAACAAACTTAAAAACTTGTAACAGTTTTTCGTTGTTTTCTCACAAACGTGCACACGGTTTGTGATGAAACATTTTATAGTTTTATGATATATCTCAAATTTAAACATCGTATCTTTGTTACCCATATGATATGTAATATGAATCTAAGAGATATTGCATTATTACCTAGTTATTATTATAACATTAAATAATAATTTGCAACAAAACATTTTCATTAATATAATACATTTCATTCCTTGGTGACGATTAGACTTTCCAAAGTCTAATGTATACTGAATTAGTCGGCAGATAGACCACCGAATCAAACAGGCTGGTATTTTTGTTTTTATTTTGCCCTATGTAATTTATTTTCAGGGGAAGATATCCTCCCCACGTTCGGTGATTATTCGCGCGACCACCTCTCCCCTTTTCTAGGGGATTTTGAAGATGTTCAATTATTTTTAGTACTGGCGTTGAAGTCAGTCGGCATTTTGCCTTCCACACAAAAGTATTACCTCGCGAGTAGACTCCTATATTACAATTCATACAATTTCAACGACGTAACATTTAATATAACTACTAGTAATGTTTACTCTAACACGTGTTTAGTATTTTCAGTGCATCTACAACAGGGTAGGATTTTACACAACCTGTGTAATTAAATTGTACGCGACGCTGTACATGAAGAACACTGTTCTTGAAGTCACGAACTTTATGGCATAAATATGCATCCGTAGATGATCCGCGATGGCAGCCGCTGTTACCATGAACCATGAACTTCTCATTGTGCGACGAAAATAGCATTTTGGTTTTTCCACTCTGAGAAACACCTATTTTGTATCAACCGTTAACTACATGACAGACCTGCTACACGTCGCGTTTGCGTTAATTATACCTTGCCTCTTACAGTTTCTGTCAAGTATATGTACTGTAGGCCTATGTATCCAGTAGTGGGTGAAACTTACTGGACACGAGAAACTTTGAAGACATTTCGAGAATAATTCATATTGGTAGGTATAATACATTGAATATAAACCATCTTGCTTTTTAAACATAACTTTGCACCCACTGTGATGATTATAGAAGGAAAAAGTTTAACACTGTACAAAGTAAGTACTTAGAATTAGTTTCATATTTGATGTCTTCCAGTGACAGATAGACCCGACGGAGGAGGGACGCACGCTCCTCAAAGTTTGATAGCCTGCATTAAGGGCATAAAACCTGGGAGCGAGAGTTGGTAAAATGATGTAGTATTTACTGTTTTCTTTCAAATAAATATAAAAGTATACAGAATGGCAATTATAACATCCATTCCTTTCTAATTATATACAATAAGGGTTGGCCTAACGTGCCTGAGGTGGGATGCAATGTTCCGCTTGACCCCATGACATTTTTGGAATTATCCTTCAGGGTCCACCTTGGTCCAATTCAACTATAATGAGAGTGAGCATCGTTATGTTTGTTAGCTTACGGCGCAAGGATATTGAGATCTTTCAGATGAGGTCATAAACATTTCCATAGGTCATCGTAACAGGATACTTTTTCTAATAAAGTATGTTTCAAATATCTTTCAACCGTTGGTTATAACCAACGGTTGAAAATAAGTGACACTATCACACTTTGATATTGATCATAACACAATATAGTGTCCTCATTAAAAGAAATATATACTGTGACTTATTTGGATTTGTTAGAACAAAAAACATGATTATTGACGATTTTGTGCAGCAAATGCAGACATATTCATATCCATCGCAGTATCTATGTTGAAATTAAACAAATAACAATGTGCACCTCCCTTCCAGACCTGCTAGAGTTAATACATGTTACCAACAGTATTTACTGCCTTTAGTAAACCTCTTTCAGTTAGTACAAATTTAACTTCCTATTCAGTATTATTACAAATAAAATACAGCATTTTGAATTTGCAAAATATTGCATATTTTAGGGGTTTGAATATCAACTTTTCTTATTAGATGTTACCCATTCGATGCATAAGTGAATCCTATAATTCACCAATTGCCGGAAAATGCCACATTCTCGTGTTTATTCTTGTTCATGTTTATTTACTGATTTTAAGCGTCTTACTCAAATTTCTACATAATTATTGTTATACAAAATACTAAACTCGGCTGGTTGGTTTATCAGATTTAAATAGTTACGTTCATGTAACACTTTGTTGTTTACTTATTGTATGACAGGTCAGTGGTAATATTAAGCGACATGGCTGAAGCAGCACCCATATCTGAGCAAACATGCAAGATTAGTCATATACACATTGAATGCCCAATCTGCTGCACTCGTTTTACCGATCCGAAAATTCTGGACTGTCTTCACTGCTTCTGCTTGAATTGCCTTGAAGAACTTGTTGAAAAACAGGATCCGAAGATAGATAATATTGTATGCCCAGTTTGCAGGCAGGAGACGGCAGTTCCAGATAAAGGTTTGTCAAGTCTAGCAAACCGCTTTTTTGAGTTCTCTTGTCGATGAAGTCAATAAGCAGGAGCAGTAAAGGGAGAAACCACTGCCCTCGCGGATATGCGAGCAATGTGATGAAGGATTGAAGCCGTCTCGAGATGTCTGGACTCAGAAACAAACATCTGTCAAGAATGCGAAAAAGCCCATTTGCGTTTGAAATTAACAAAGAATCATCGAACTAGTCAAATGAGAGTCTTGCCAAAGACTCTGCAAACGATGCCAGGAAAACATATGCTCCGAACTGCATTAACATATCAATCAGCAATTGTGTTTTATTGCGCCACTTGTCAGGTGCTGGCTTGCGGTAAATGTCGCGTTTGATCACCGGACAGCCGAACACGAATACAGAGAAATCACCGATTCTGTGGAATCCACCGTAAAGAAGTGGAAGAGATTATGCAGAAGTTTGAAGAGAAGAGAGCAGTTTAAAGCCGTCACTGACTCGGTAGAGCATTCAAGAAGCAGATTGCGTTTGATGATGGTCCGAGCTTGTCGTGATATTTCGGCTAAGGAGAAAGAGGAGATTGCTAAAATCAAAAATAAATCTCGACTCCTTCAAGATAAAGTCAAACAGATCGGTCAAGAAAGAGGTGCTATATATGAGAAAGTACTGAACAACAACCGTGACAAGATGAACCGAGCAGAGCAAATCATAGTCAGTCAATGACTTAATGCAACAAGCCGATGATTTCGAGCTATTGAACCTCAAGCCAAAGGGTTATGCATAACTTAGAATTCCACAAGGATCTTGGTTTGAATCGGCGCAGCATAGCTGTCATTCGTCGGGTTCAAATGTCATGATGTCGTTCATGATGCAGATCTCGGTGAAATACTAGATGAAGAGAAATGGCAGCTGAAGACAGAGTTTGGCAAGAAGGAGAGGGTGACGAGAATTCAAGTTTGCCCCTGAGAGTTGCTTGTTTCAGCAATGGAGACATTGTCGTAGTAGATACAACTAGCAAGCGATTATCAACATTCACCTCAACTGGATGTTATAAACTACGAGCGTTCATAGTGAGACAGAGGAAGGGAAACTGAAATCACCGCGGGTGTTGCAGTGACCAGTGATGACATGCTTCTTGTTACTGATGGACAGAATGTGAGGTGTAGATAATGACCTGAAATTCATTCGTCAGTTCAGACCCTCACAAGATGACACAGAGGACATTCAGAGTGCACTGTATGGTATTGCGTAGACAATAATAATCGGATAGCAGTTGCTGACAGTGGAAGAAAATGTTATGTCTCCATCATCAGGATGGATCTTTGATTACATCTATATCACATGACATGATTTGTGATGTCACGCGTTTGGCTATAAGGCGGCATATGATCTTTACTCATTACGAGGATAGGAAATTTATTTGTGTGGATTTAATGGTAATGAAGTGTTTAATATCGGCACTTCTATCGACGGAAACCAGTGAAACCCAGCGGTGTGGCTGCGACGATGCTGGGATATATATGTTTCTGTTCATTACGGTATATGGAAATGGTGATATACATCATTATGATGCAGGGAGTACACATCAGCCGTGTAGCTCATGGATTGCGTAACTTTAGGCATGACATTCACCCTACCGGTGACCTTGTGGTTGCTGATAGACACCCGTCAAGATCTTTCAGCGGGTATGATTATTAATGACTGGAGCCCCAAAATTCAGCGGCTCGTTAAAACAATAAAACTTCTTTAACAAGTCAAAACAACAAATGATTCTAGTGGTAGCGTTATAACATACGTCAACGCAGGTGACTGTAGGACGCATGGATCTAATCTCATAATCGAAAATGTAATAAACACTTTTTGTTGCCATAATATTACATTTGGGCGGACTTTTTGCGGTCATAATTTACTGATTACTAAAAAGTTTCGATTAAATGTCGCGTCAGCCTAAATTAGTATCGGAATATCTTAATATCACGCGTAACGCAAACATTGTCCTTTTCGATGTTGTATAGACCATGTATCAGCTGTTTACATTTTGAAGCCACTATCCACTTATTGGTATTCTTGAAAAACCTTACATGAGCGTCACATAAAACGATAATCCATACAAAGTACGCCTTGATTTATTTACTCAAAAATTGTTCAGTATGTATTTAGTTATTTATATGCAATTCAAAAAAAACAATTAAAAACAAATCAGAAATTGCTGAAAAAAATCATGATTTTCAGCCAACATTCCAGCGGTTGACATCCGCGACGTCTGGTGGACATTTGCGGCCCGTGGTAGCAGCAAAAAATTGCTTTTTATGACGTACTTTTACGGAGCTCGACAGAGGCCGTCTTAAAAAGGTCTGGGTGGGCCGGGGCCATGGCCTGAATGGGTAATTCCCCCA
>CM055836.1:4309205-4328068 GCA_029582265.1 Zoroaster sp. YZ-2022 | reverse complement strand
TTTTTTCGGGGTTAAGAAAGTTTAAGCTTTCATTTGACACTTTCTGACGTACATGATACATGTAACTGAAGTTTGAAAGTGATTTTTAGTTTGATTTACTGAAGTTTCTTTGGACCTTTTGTCAATCTGTCACCTCACATGTATGTTTAATTAAATCCCACCCCCCCCGCCAAGAGAAAACAAACTGAGCTCACTTGTTGTCACAGACCAGTATAGACCACACCCTTAGCTGTTTGTCATGGTTTTGTGCAACATGACAAGCATGTTAGGTTTTCTCAATGACAGAGCTAGATGACCCTTAATGACCTTTGACCCCAAATATGGAGTCCCTATAGACCTGTGGTAGATTTGTTGATTGAGTCCCAGTTTTTCTTGCTCTTGCCCATTATGATATATTATCTTTTGGGGTTAATATTTTGTGTTATACAGATTATGATGTTGCATCATGCTGGTGGAGAAGGAGCAAAAACCCTAACTGAAGTGAGTCTCAACTAGACAATTAAATGACCTTGTTCCAATCTCAGATCCAACCTAACCACCAATGACGATTATACATCCTGAATCAAACTGTTTTTCAATAATCTAGTAGATTTTGAATGAATGTTTTGTGATTGGAGACTAAGAAACAAGCGGGTGATGTGAAAAAAAACATAAGAAACAAATACTTAGCACTTCTTTTTAAATGACTCTATAATTGTTATTCTTACCAGTCAAAAAAAGTTGGTGAGATACTGAAGGCTCATGAGTCTGCAGGAAAGTAATTGCTGCAATCTGTGCGGAGGTAGCTATAAAACTACCTTATAACAAAAAGCACACTAAACATTCAACTTTGTCATTAGTTCTGAAAAGTGTGAACTTTTTCCTTTGAGTAAATCCCTGTATCGGTTCACATTCAATTTATATTATTGAGTTTTTTTGTTAAATAGAATATTTGTTGAAGTACTTCTCTGAGGTTTCCTCCCACATCTAAAACTGAACATGTCTTCATCCTCTTCTTCAAGGGTTTCTTCAGGCTTATGAGGTCAATGATAAAATGGGTGTTTTGAAGAATCCTGTTTCATTACCAGAAAGATATATCATAATAATAAGCTCACAAAATGTACAATGAGATTGTATCTTTTAATAATAATAATAATAATGTGTGGACTTATATAGCGCACGTATCCACCAACTGAGTGGTGCTCAAGGCGCATATATTATTACCCCTGCTCATAAGGCTCTATAAATCATTCCTGAAACCATCTCAGCTCCTGGGGAGTATACAGCTCAATTGCTGCCAACATACGCATATAGGGCTAATCAACCAACCCACCCCTGACAGAAGCAATTATGATTAAGTGTCTTGCTCAAGGATACAAGTGTCCACGGTTGGATTCTAACCCACATTCTGCTCATAACACCAGAACTTGAGTCCAGTAAGCTAGGACCCGCCGGCCACGACACTCCACTCCTGGTAAGGAAGAATGTTTGCAATTTTTGTCATTTGTATAGCTCCCACAGCACTGTTAAGTCACTTGCATTGGAAAAGGCAATACACTTACCTCACATCCAGCATGTCAGTTACAAGATGGTAGTAGACAGAAAATTCCTCACAAGTTAGCCTCTTATCGCTTCTGCAATCAATTTCTACATGTACATGTACATTTAGGTTCTTAAAAACAAATTTCATGGGGAGAGTTAACTCAAACCTGCAATCTCTCCAGATTACTTTTTACTTGTGTAAATGGTTATATCATGAAGTATCAACTGTTCCATTTTCACAAGTCCAGATGTTACCGAGTGATATAATAAATGCTCCCATTGGCCGAAATAAAGCACCCAATATTTGTATTATATAACTCAATCATATATCCTTGTAATTATAAAACTCAGAGTTAAACATGAGTGCTATACATATACGTACATGCATATGTGCATGGTGTCATTCCATTCAATAACAAATGGCCATTCTTAAATAGTCATTTTAAATGAGAACCAAATATGCTTGTAGCCGCAAACAGCCTCTCACTCACCTCCCAAGTTTTTCTGGCAAAACAAAATGGTTTCTTGAGCACCATTTTGTTAAAAGGTTTGTTTATTGCATTTATATCACCCAATAGAAAAGCAACAGTAGTACATTACTGGAGTACTTGTGAGTAGTAATTACTAATCGTATTTGCACTCTTGAATTTATATTTTAGTACTGCAAAAGTATTTCTACAAGCTTGCACGCTGTGTGACTGTTATCATTGTCTACATCACGCTGATGAATGACACACACCTGTGACCATGAGTAGTAGTTGCCAAGACTGATGTGTGTATGTATGTGTAGGAACTACACAAGCAATGCAAATGTAAAACTGCACATACACCACTCATTGTATTACATTGCGCTATCCAGTGTCTTTACTATTCACAAGTAGTTAGTACCCAATTAAGCTGTGTGCGCTGAAAATCCTACAATGCTTTTTACTGAATGCAGCTCTGATGTCCTAATTTGGTACAGTTGACCTCTTTAGTATGAGGTCTGCTAGACTGACACACTATCTTGTATTATTTGAACTCGCTAGTAATTGTTGGGCAATATTTTCATAAATTATACACCACACGGTAGTACATGTAGGGGAAATGTATACTATGTATGGTGGGTTTCCGGAGAGTACCTAATTAACTGAGAGAATCGAACCACAGTTCCACTTTTTAAAGAATCGGGTACCCACAAGCATCGGTTCCAGAGTTGAGAGCGCAGCTCCAGTCAAAACACTGATTTCTCTTGATGAGTCACCGAAAAAATGTAACCCTTCGACTGCAGCGAAATCATGGCGGCTACCAGACCTGACTTACGCTACGTCAATGTTGAAATCAAACCGCATTGTATTTACTGAGTTGTTTATAACTTGGGCCCCATAACATGGATACTTTTCGGTCATGGAGCTGTTGTTAAAAACATTGACAGCACGTCTTGAGAAGTGTAGACTGGGTGGCCCCTGTTTTATGGATGTTCTTGTGACGTTAGTTGTAACTATATAATGTACTTTCAACACGGCATGGACAGTGGTACGGGTACCTTGTGTATAGGGATGGACAATTGCTTAACTGCTCCAAACCCCGGAAACATGTGTGAAGCTTCTGTTTTCCATATGCATTGCGTGAAACTAAACTTGCGGGCAGTGGAAAAACAAAAATTCCCAAGCATGGCTTGTAAAGTTACATTCCAATAGGATAATGAAAACAAGTTTATAATTTAAACTGATTGCCTAACATTAGTGTTTCCCCATTTTAAAATTACTATTCAAATAAATAAAAGGAAACCCATAATTATAAGTTTTGAAACATTTTAAATAAACAACATGATCATCACTGCATTTGCAGTTGAAACTTTTAAATTGCTTCACATCAAGGTTCAAATAAAGTTTGAATAGACTGTATGTTTTATTATTCCTTGTCCTTTATTTTTTTCTTTTGAATATCTTGGAACCAGTTCCAACTCAAAACAGAACCACCCAAGCCTAATGGCTAAGTATTATAGGCTCAAATGTGCACTGTAAAGATTGACACTTTATTGAAGATGTTTAGATGTGGGCTTTTATTAAAAATAAGTTGTTGAATCAAATAATTGACAACATGGACAGGAGGTAACAAATGACTACTGAAACCAGGAAACTCGCTAAATTGGATTCAATAAACCTGCCGATGATCCACGTAAGTATAGCCAAGCACGTTGCACAAATTGTGTAGTGCTATTGATTTTGTTGGTGTCCGTGATTCACTATGCAAAATATCATCATAAAACAGGGATCCACCACTTTTTCATTGATTTGCTCCAGCAATGATGGGGTTGTGTGGAAAATATAGAAAGAAATGACAGTATTTTTATTTTTTTTTTTAAATTTTAAATAATTATCGTATCTAGCATAGGCCAACATGTATTTCTGAGGGTTCATTTCAATTTATTTGGAAATTTGCAGACTTTGGAGGCTGGTTACACCTGGGAGACGATCTGTTTGGCAGTCAACTGATTTAGATTATAGCCTGTATAGCTTAGAGATTATAACCTGCAGCTTGACCACGTTTCTTTTGTTTGGATCAACAACTTTGTGATCAGACAATGGAGGTTCACATCCTGTTTATTCTACTCCTGCTATCCAGACCACGGTCTCATCGACTCATCAGTAGATGGCTACAAGATCAAATCTACAAATTGTTCAACTAAAACTGCCATTTTAAATTCTTGAGACGTCCTATATCATGGCTATGATAATCATCTGCCACCTTTCACCTGGAACTTTAATTCTGGGTGACATAAACCCAAACCCCGGACCCTGAAACATCGATCAACACAATTCCAACAAACGCCACTCAGCTCCATAAAATTTCCTACAGCCGTAATGAACTACCTGATCTTCGCAATGCCCCATGTACTGGATGTAAAGCTTTATCTTATTTAGATTGAGTCAATTGAACGGTCTTGGAATACTTGCTAATCAACCCCCAAACATACCGCACACATAGAGGTAAAAAGTTGGTCACGAGAATGGACAGACTTACACAACTAGCACTCCAGCCTTACCAAATTTGCAGCAGTGAACCCAACCACATCAACAAGCGACATTACATAACTTCGTTCCAAATGTTCACGGCGAGTCTAAACTTCAGCTCTGGTGTTCTGAATACTCAACTATATGTAACAAATCGGATGAATTTTGTTGACTTTGTACCAAAACAATTTGGGGATCTTGTTGCCAACCGAGACATGGTTTAAAACCTAATGATGACTTGCCAAATTCTCGTGAGTGTACTCCTGCTGGCTACTCTCCATCATACCTCCAGACCAAATAAAGACCCAGGAGGTTGCACTACCTTTTGTGTCCAGTTGACCTGTCAGTATGAAAAGTGTTAACATTGACTCTAACATTTGAATCTCTGCATGCTGAGGTAATGTTGATGGTAAAATGTAAACTTCTCCAGTTTTCTGCAGGAGTTTGAAAAAATCAATTGCTCTATTATCTCTTACAACCCATAATTCTGACATTATTTTAAACCCGCATTTTAATATCTGCTATATGGACATTATTTCAAACAATTATGCAAATCAGTTTAAAAGATCTGCTCTCTGCTCATGGACTATATTAGCACATCACAGCACTCCACTCATCGGTATGGTCACTGTCTTGACCTCGCTGATAACGCCGCGGAAATACTTTCACCTCTTATCTCGAATATAACTATTCATCCTGGCTTACTTCTGGATCATTATGCAATCATGGTAAATTTGAACCCTTTCAAAAACCTCCCATACCTACCTTACTTCTGGGTAACTACCGACTGGAAAAAAAAGTAACATTAAAAAGATTTATGTCATGATATTGAATCTCAACTGAAAATGTAAACCGGAACATGTGGTGGTTGGATTCTTGTGTCAGTCTATTTGAATTCCACTGTCCCGTAATATTCTTGATGATCATGCTCCGCAAAAAACCTCGAACTGTTAAACTACAATCTGAATCCCCTGGTTCAATGATGATATCCGTATGCAAGGAAAATCACAACAATTTGAGCTTAAGATGGCGGACAATGGGAAACTTGGAGTACATCGCAAGAATATCAAATCTAACGCGGATATTGTGGGGAAGAACATGATTAACCAGGCAAAAATAACTTCACTACTCATCTCTTGTAAAGATAGCTCTGGTGATCAGAAAAACTTTAACATTGTTGAAAAGCTGCTTCCATAAAACCCAAAGCTCCAGTAAGCTTCCATCTACACACTCGGATCAGGACCTCGCAAATGCTTTTTCAAACTTTTTTTGTCACAAAATTGGAGAATATCCACGTTTCTTTCCCTCAGTACCCGCCATTCCATCACAAACACCATCACGCAAGGATCCACCAATGTAGACTGTCCATGTTTGGTTTACTAGTGTTTACGGAGATCAAGAAACTCATCATGAAATCTTTCATCAAAATCATGTGAACTTGATCCAGTGCCAACTTCGCTAATAAAACAAAATATTGATGTGTTTGCTAAGTAACCCCAAAAATTATTGTAACAGATCTCTTTCTTCCGGGTTGTTTCCCAATAGCCAGAAGGTTGCCCATGTTAAACCACCTAAAGAAACCCACTCTGGGATGGAGGAAGTTTCAAAATTACCCCACCAGTAGCTTAATTTAAAGTACCTTGGAAAACAATCGGGAGTTGTTTCATCACGGATCTCTGACCATGTTCGTATAATAACCTGTCAGACACATTTCCAGTCAGCCCACAAAACCATTTCATGGAACGGAAACTGCTCTTCAAGGCCAACAATGACATTTCATCTGCCATGGATGAGGGGAAATCACTGCATTAGTTTTGTTAGACTTAAGCGCCGCGACACTGTCGATCATAAATCTTTCTCCCCTCAATATCATCTTGAACACATGACACAGCCCTGGATTGTGTAAGTCCTACCTTTTTAAATAGCTCACCATGTTGTATTGGTAACGCATCTCTAGCCTGTTACCTTGACTATTCTGTACCCTGGGCTCTGTGCTCGCCCACAGTGGTTTACTGTTTATACCTTTCCAGTTCGGTGATATCATTTTGAAGTATAATTTAAATACTAAGGTTCACGCGGATGACATGCAGCTTACATTACTTTTTAAATCTTCTCAAGAACCTGCTGATTCCTGCATTAAAACACTGGAGAAATGTATTCGGTGAGATTCAAGTTGATGAGACAAACTTCCTGAAATTGAACGATGAAAAACAATTTGTTCTATTTGGATCACGCCAGCAAATTGTCTAAAGTTTCTCTTCCATTTATTACAATTATGATTAAGAGATAACCCCTCAATATGCACGTAATTGGGTGTTATATTTGACCTCGACAATGACTTTAAACCATATCTCCAACATTGTTCAGATATCATCACTTCACATCGAAATATGTTTCTAATTAGGAAATACTTTTAACAAAAGTGCTGTTGAACAAATTATACATGCATTTGTCACATCACGGCTTGATAACGGGGAATGCTTCCCTTTACGGTCTTCCCAGAATCAAATATTCTCGCCTTCAGCACATACAAAACACAGCAGCTCGTGTTGTGACTTTGCCCAGAAAAGTCATGCCATACGCTTCAATCTTGAAAGAACTGCACTGGCTTCCTGTTTCACAGAGAATTGTTTTGAACTTATGCTAATTGTTCACAAAATCTTAACAACATTGCTCACTTATATTTCTGAACTACTTAAAGTCTACACTCCATCACGCACTTTGCTTCCAGCAACATGTCACCCTCAAGGAACCAACTTCAAAACGGAACTGGGGTGATAGGTCATTTTCGTCGCAGCCCGAGACTCTGGAATCATCTTCCAACCAAACTCAAATCTTGTCATAGTATAACCAGATTCAAGTCGATGTTAAACTCATCTTTATGTCACAACTCTTCAAAGATGATGTATATTTGTAATTGCACAGGTACATGTATCTCGGGACATAATTTGTTTTCCTATGCTATCATTGTATATTGTTTGTATTTAATGTTTTTTCTTTACTTCGAAGGCCTTTGAGCGCCCAGCAGGGTGGGATATGCGCCGCTAAGTAAAATCTTTTTATTATTATTATTATTATTATTAATATTGTTTTCCCAGGACAGACGAGGGTACTTTGTCCATATGGGCCCCTGAATTTAGAAGAAGATAAATTTGGTAAACAACTCCCAAAACCCTCGCAACAAACCAGTAATTGCTGCTTGTTAGTTATTTGATCTCTGTTACTTGTCACAAACAATACATTTGTTAAAATACATGGGCTCCTGTAATTTACACAACCATGTGTACGCTTAGTTACTTTAAAATGACCAAGAACGACGCCTAAGACCATAGTGGTGGCACCGCAATTGTTCATGCCTTGTGCTGGCTGCCGGCGACTGACAATGCTGGATTACGGCACCCGACATAATCACCCAAATTACCTAATAACTTTGGCAAGATGATACAACAGATAATGAATGACCCTTTCAAACACGGACTTGTTGGTGGTAAGTTTTTGGTCTCTAAAATGGACAACAACAATGCATTTTCTTGTAAGGCGGCTGGTAAAAGACCTTGTCTAATCAGGAATCTCACAAATTTCAACCTCCTCATCCAAACCTACATTTTGACCCACATAGAACATATAGTTCAGGACCAAGAAGAAACCAGAATCTCGTTATTACCGAGCTTGTATTAAGAAAGTCAACTGTAGTTGTTAAGCAGGAACTAGCACGCCTTCAATGGAAGTGCCTCAAGAAGGTTGTTTTTAATTTCCCATTTAATAATATTAATAATAATAATGTATTTATAATGTCTTATCTAGGGCATGCCTATTCCGAGGCGCAATAATTACCACAGCAAAAGTATGAACATTATAGAAAGTACATACATAAATTATACACACACACACATACACATATATATACATACATATAGGCTCATACTATGCACATACATACATGTACATGCACATGCACATACCATATACATATACACGCATACATGTACGTATATATACACATATTAACTAAAGATATGTAAACACAAATCACAGCATTACATACATGTATACATGTGCATAATCCAAAAATCAATTGTTCTTGAAAACATTGATTGAACTGCAATCATGAAGTTCTACTGCGGGCAAGTCATTCCAAAGTTTAGGAGCAGCTGACAAAATGCACGATCACCATATGAAGATGCAGTCCTAGAAACAGTCAGAAGAAATTTATCAGTAGATCGAAAGTGTATTTGGGAACATATGGAGAAAGAAGTTCACTTATATACTTTGCGTCATGTGCATTACTCATAGTTCAATTCTGTGCTGGGTAACTAAACTAAAGAAAAGTTGGTCCCTGAACAAGCACAAAATATGTAAATGTATTATACCTTATAATCTACATGTACCATTTAACCTCTTATTCAGAATGAGTATAGGAACTTGATGTCCACATTATCAAACAGTATTATCAACTTTATTTAGTGGGGGGATCCTTTTCAATTTTGGTATCTGCATACTTAGTTTAGTCAAACCAAATTATAATGAATAAGTTCTGACAAACTAAAGGTATTTCATTAATATTAAGGTTTATTACGTGATATTGACTGGGCTTTTCAATCAAATAATATTCACTCCACTATTAAACTTTTTAATGAATAGGAACATTACCTAAAGGATATAAAATAGTCTAGGATCGGTAACAAATCATCAGTGCACATACAAGATAGTTGCCGGAGCGCACATGTAGCTTGCCATAGAGATTTATATTCGATGAACAAAATGTGTCCAATTACTCAACATTAATGGACCACTACAAGTAGTTGTTGCACACCACTCAAGGAGTGAATGGACCACTCGCAAGTAGTTGTTAAGAATTACCATGGAGTGAATGGACTACTCGTAAGTAGTTGTTGCTAATTACCAAGGAGTGAATGGACTAATTCGCAAGTAGTTGCTGCACAATTACTCAAGGAGTGAATGACCACTGTGAAGTAGTTATTGCGCGACTATCGAGTGAAAGGACTACTCGTAAGTAGTTGTTGGCGCAATTACCAAGGAGTGAATGGACTACTCGCAAGTAGTTGCGCAATTACTCAAGGAGCAGAATGGACCACTTGTAAGCAGTTATTACGCTAATTACTCAAGGAGTGAATGGACTACTCGTAAGCAGTTGCCGTTAATTACTCAAGGAGTGAATGGACCACTGTAAGCAGTTATTGCACACTTACTCAAGCTACCCATTTCACTAATAGCCCAGCACTAACCAATGATTCATACTACGATAATGAAGAGTCCCTCCCATCCAAGCTCCAGGTCCCGATGAGTATATACTAAATGTGTATACTAATTGTCCAACAGTAGTTTTGCCCATTGCACCTTCACTCCAAAAAAGATTGTCCAATAAATAACTACACCTGATCTAAATTCCACCAAACAAATAGCAAGGATCTGTGTGTATGTTATATAATATTGAACAGTGAATCTACCATGCCATGCTCAATCCCAACACTAATTATTTTCACTAGCACTCAGTGGTGATGAAATTATCTCCGGATTTTGGAGACTAAAACTGCAATTCATTGTTGAATCTTTTTAGAAAAACAAAATAATTTCTGGATCCCAGAACACCAGATCAGTGACACCATGTGAAATTCTCTATTTTGTGGTACTTAGTTCTGAAAAGAACTGGAGGTTCAACCGATGTTTTGATCAGTATGCTGTGATCAGTCCTCAGGAGAATGCCGACTATGGGAAATGCTGCTGCTTAAGTAGCTGCTGGAGAATCACGCGATAGCTGGATGCTGATGGATTAGTGTGCTGAGACGAGCAGGCGGAAACCGGTGGGGCCCAGGATCCTGGGAGTGGGGAGGAGTTTGTGCTCACTGAACTGAATCAGTTGTTAACAAGCACAGGGGTGGGTTGTAGACTTCGGTCCATGGGTAGTGGTCGCCAATATGGTGGGTCTCATCAGACCATGTGTCCGACCCCAGTCAGTTTGTTGGAGATCCCCCGGGGTCTTACAACCCAGCGACATTTTTGGTAGTTTGATGTTGTTCTTTCCAATGTCCCAACTTGAAGAGACATGCTTCCTGGTGAAGGGAGACTCAAACAAGACCTTTCCCTTGATAACCGCAATCACTCTCCCTGCCCAAATACATGATCTGTTACTGACGGGTGTTTCGCCAGTTGTTTTCTATTTCAGAGTAAGTTCTACAGCAGACAGCTGGGACCTCCATGGATCTCCTATCCCGTCCTGTTGACATTTTCATGGAAGAGTTTGAAACCTCTTCCTCCACACTGCCACGATCCAGCCTGTGGCTCTGCTATGGGGATGATACCTTGTTGTGTGGCCACATGGCAGAGACGCACTCCAGGACTTCCAACACCTCAACGACCAACATCCCAGCATAAGTTAACGATGAGAGAAGATGACGGCAAGATTCTTCCTTGATGTTGGCATTTCCAGAAATCCAGACGGCTCCCACACCACAGTGGGCCCAAGCGACCGCAAGGTCTCCCTAATCTAACCCTTTCTGCTTGTCCCCCTACCTAGGTTCTACGCACAAAGCTTCAGCGCATCCTCCTACAAAGGGCATCCAAGTCACCACCTGCCCCCCGCAACTACAAGGGACTTCCCACCCACAACGATAAACCGGGTCCCGCAACAGAGCGGGAGAATAATGGATCCCTGGGGGTTGCAAAGTCTATCGACAAACAGGACGGAATCTCTACAAGACTGAAAGAGCACCGAGCACACGGCCGCAGAGGAGAGGGAAGTCAGCAACTCAAGCACTCCACACAAGACAACCAAATTGACTGGCAGGCAGCTCAACTCATCACACCCATGGGCACATGGCCCCCCAGACGACCAGAGGCCATCAGGTTTAAACACGACACTGTTCCACAGGACATCAGTTTCACATCAGCGATATTTGGCGATCACTACTATGGACCAAGGATCTTCTATACCCAAAAAGTCCACAACCCACCCCAGACTGAGGGATCTCCACATCCCAAGTCAACCACTCATTCCCCTGTGTTGTAAACAACTGATTCAGTTCAGTGAGCCACCCTCTTCCCCTACCACAGGATCCTAGCTCCACCAGTTTCTGCCTGCACGCTTCAACATACTAATCCTCCAGCATCCTGTCATTGCGAATCCTTCAGCAGCCTACTCAAGCAGCAGCTTTTCCCCAGAGTCCGCATTCCCATGATGATCAGAGCATACTGATCAAAATTGAGTTGTAGCCTCCAGTTCTTTTCAGAACCACCAATAGAGTGGAATTTCAAATTTCAAAGAAATTTCACCATGCATAGTTTCCCAAGTTTTACCTCTCTCATCCTATAACCCAGGCACTTATGAATATTCTGAGGATCGTGTTGTCCTTGATGGCAGTTGAAAACAAGCCGGGTCCTGGTACAGCCTTTGTTTTTCGCTGGCTGTGGTTGAGGCATTGAAGGGGAAGGGGTAGCTAACAGCCTGATCCAACCCATGCTCCTCAAAATGAAGGTGATGATAAAAAAAATCCCAAAGACATTCTGATATTCTAATGGGTGTCCTACTGGAAAAGTTGCCTTTCACAAGAATGCAACTCCAGGCCTGTCACTCAAGAGGAAGTTTGTGGTCCTAATTTTTAATTATCTTAGGGGTCTTCGCCAATCCCTTGAAAAACACTGGGTCATTCTCCCCGTATACCGTGAGACTCACCCAGTAAGCAGTGATGAAGCTGCAGTCACCAAATCTTCTATTGAACTTCAGCGTGTCAGCAGGGCCTTTAACAAAATTAATCCCTTAAATGCCCAAGTTTGCTAGTAATGAACCATGAAGTATGTTTACAGTTCAAGTATAACTTTAACTTTATAACTAAAAACCTTTCTTTCTTACATGAACATACACAAATCAAATCAAAGTCACTTTATATATAGTTATACAAAAGACGAACACTTAAATGTATACCCATGGATATTTAATGCAAACATTTTTCCCAAAAAGAAACAAAATCTCTTTATAATTACTGTTCATACCAGGAAGCATGTTGATGTAAACTTGATTTTTGTGTTGAAAGAAAATTTTTTTTCTTTCTATATGATCATCATCGGCAAGCCCAGTAATTCGAAGAATATATTTGTTCTTTAAATTAGTAATGTCCATAAAGCAGATTGTTATAACTTCACCCTGAAAATGCCCCTAAAAATTGTTTGCCATGAAATAACAGTTCAGTGTAATTTCACAGCAATTTAAGTGCTCTTCCTCTCAGATATTGGCAATTGTTCCAGTGATTTCACAGAAAAACCACGTCTCGAGAATTTCCCAAACTGCAAGAAGTTTATGGCTTTTCAGGTTTCAAACTTTTGTATAAGATGTTACAAAGTTTAGTCTAATACCCCAACCCCACAGATGAAACGCAGGGCCCCAATCAATAACAGCGTGTTGGTTTGACGCGGTTCACCTATGTCACGTGTCATGCACAGATTCCATCGTATTGTCATGTGGTTGATGTAGCGCTCATGCAGGGTTTTGGGGCCAGTGTTCCAAACGAAGGCTGGCAAAATGCCATATTTATGTGACCCACACTGGCAAAACCCAAACTCTCGGCATTTATCATTACGAATAACCATGAAAAAGGTCAAAACTGACCTCAGGACCAGTTTTCATATCACCATATAGACATTTTATCTTGGGTTTTGATGGAAAAGAACAATTTGAAACAATAAATTTGGGGGGGTCACTTTTGAAAATTGTCCCAAATTTGGGTTTTCCAAAGCCAGTGATCACAAACTCAGAAAATAACTCAGAAAAAAAAAAACAACAACTTTAATGTTCTAAGAATCCGAAAAAAATAATAATAACTAAGAAAATCTTAAAAGTCCTGATCTGGCTGGCCTACAGTCCCTACAGGAAAAAATTTAATTGCCAATTGCCTTTCCATTGTGTGGGCGGATTAATGGTCTAGCCTTGCCCAGCCAGGCAAAACAGTTACATCAAACTAGTGTGGCCGGCTTCTATTGTTAAGGTTTTTCTAAAGGTCTGATAGCAGACTTGGAGTAAAAAATACTGAGAATTTAGATGGTTCCGGGTGGAGTTAGTGGGCGAGATTGGCTAAGGTCCAAATGTTGAGTTGTCAATCCACCGTTTCTTATCGGAACCAAAAAACTCTTACTTCTCATGGTGCTACCACAAACTTGCTCTCACTGTTCATCCATGGATACTTATATTTGTGATTCCTTAACATGTCCCACTTTATGACATACCCATCTTCCTTTCAGGATTGTTCCAAAGTTATGAACGAAGGGACCTGAAATGTTATCTAATACTTTTGTACTATTTAAAAGTATTAATGTATTTGATAAATAAAGAATTAGCTGTTACATTGTTCCCAAACCCAAAAATGGCCTGTAATATAAATGCAAAATAGTAGTTAGCCACATAGTCTCCGGTTTCGGGTCATCAGTCAGCTTCCAAAATCGTGCAGTGATATGTTTTTTTTTTTTTGGAATCTTTTTCTTCTGCCAACAGAAATAGTGACACATGTATGCAACCAAATTTCCATATACAAAGTATGGTTAAGAGCCTCACAAATCGGCAAACATTCATACCCATGAAAAATTTCATTAAACACAGCACGGCAGAATTCCAATCAATCCAGAATTTGGGCTGAAATTTGGACCAGCAAAAAAAAAAAATTAAATGCTGATGCAGGTCTGAGGCAATGTGTCAGAGACCCAGCGATTTTTGCGATCTTAACCAGAAACGTGTTCTGGTTGTATTTTTGACCAGAAACAAGAAGGCAGTTTCAACGCAAACAGAACCAGAATTTTTTTCCAGTTTGCGACTGTTCAGTCATCAACGCTTTCAAAATATATGTAACAAATTTTGGCAAAATAGTTTTCCTTTCCCTCCATGATAGAACTTACCTTGAGTGCTAGTAATAAACTTGAAAAAATATACGTACTGGTAGACTTTTTAACAAATAATTAACAAAATTTTACTTTTGCAATCCGCATTTTGAAACCAAGCGAACCCGATCACAAACCGTTCACGTTTGTCAGAACAATAAACGCTACCCAGCATAAACTGAAATCGCAAAACACTTAAAATTCCCTAAAGCTCAAACATGTTTCTATAGTCCAAACATCCCCCAGAAAAGTCTGGTCTGAAAGTCCACAGTTAAGAGGACACATTATTTCCAAAAACAAGCTGAATTCTTAAAGACTTAAAGGTTTCATGGTGGAAACGGGAAAGGATAAACAGAACGGGTTTTTGTATAGTTATCTCGAATTGTGTGGTAAGAACTGTGGAATCCAACGCTTCAGTTAGTTTGCTCTAGCATCGACTGAACGTTGAGTGAACCACGGTTCCTCACCCCCACAACTCAAAAAATTATTACATGGTATTAAAACTCTCTGTTTATTAACAGAATGTTGTATTCATTCATACTTATTGTTACAAAACAATTTAGACATGGAAATATATACTACTCAAACAATTAGGGGAAAACTGGAATAATCTCAGTTAAAAGATCATTTTTCAGATAAAACAAGTTCACAGAATTGATGAGAAACAACTGCACAATGAAACAGATGAAAGGATGCATGTAGTGATTAACATTTCTGACATGACTACTGAAAGAGAGGGGTTGCAAATGAAAATCCCGGTTCATAGAACATTTCAAACTTATTTGATATTAAAACCGGTGTTCCTAAATTTGTTTATAGTATATTTCAAAAATTTATGAATCGTGATTGCCAGACAGGTAAGGTTATTTTGGCCTGATCAATACATGTATTGTCAGTTCATCTATAAATGTACAACATTAAATGAACTTTTTCCCTTAAAGACCATAAAAAATGGAAATTATTGTCAACCCCATTTTAAAAAGTAGAACTTCTAAGAAATAACATAATAAAGACTTCAATTTTCTATTTTTCTTTTTAACCCTCAAAAACCTAGAAAATGTTCTTCAACACTTCCAAAATGGCAGTAATGAAACAGGAGCACTTTTCACTGAGCTTTTGATGACGATCTGTACAGATGAGCAACGCTACAACTGCTTACTTTGGTACGTTTATATGTAAAGCATATTCCCTCACATACAGCTGTAAATAAGGTTTTCAACCACGCTTGAAAGTGATTTTGAAGTTTCCAAAACAGTACTGATCAGTTGTGATGTTCATGCATTTGATGAAGATGATACTGATGCTGAAGATGGCGTAAATAAGGACTGAATGTCAAATCCGGGGAAAAGGGCAGCTGCTGGCCTTGAACACCGTGTAAGAAGAATTGTAGTCTGTTTTTTTTGTTTTACAAAAGACTATTTTAAGAAAACAAATGCTTAATGTCTATGGTTTTAGTTGAATTGTTATCAGGAGTTAATTTGCAAAATTTGTCCAAATTTCTTGTATTATAATGTGCAATAACAAAAATTCTTGCTGGTCAGTCAACCACTTGTACCATGACCCACATGAGATACATGCCAGCTACATACATGTAAAATACCATAGCTGATGAATGCATGTCAAGGGAATCCATACATGGCCGGTATATACTCTATATGTACGCAAAGACAGCCACAGACAATGTGGGGAAGTAGATTGGCCTAGACGGAGTGCATAGAGTAATCATCAAAACTGGAAAAAGTTTGCTGCAAATTAGATTTTTTTCAAAATTTTGATTTAAAAAAATGTTTTTGGGAAAACAAATTATACATAAAACATACATAACATATCAAGGCACTTTATGGTCTTTTAAATACCGGGGCAAAATGGTACTATCTTGACTGCAGTTGGAAGGATTAATGAAAAATGCCTCTGTTGACAAAAATCTCCTCAAAGCTAAGTTTCATTGTTTTTTGTTTGCTTGATAATATACTAAAAACAATTTGGGAAACCGGAATAATCTCATTTAAAAGCAAGATCGTTTATTTCAGATAAACACAATGTTTCACAGAATTGATGAGAACAACTGCACAATGAAACAGTGATAAAGGATGCATGTAGTGATTACATTTCTGACATGACTACTGAAAGAGAGGGGTTGCAAATGAAAATCCCGGTTCAGGGAACATTTCAAATCTTTTTGATGTTAAAACCGGTTTTCCCCTAAATTGAGTAGTATAGTAAATGATTGAACATGATCTATTTTTGAATAGTAAAGTTATTAATAAGAAAACAATTTTCAATTTTTGTCTGTATTGTTATTTTGTCATTTTAAAAGAGCCATTCATTTTTTGTATTTAATTTATTTGTTAATTTTTATTGTTTTTTGGCATTCAACGAAATACAACTTTGGGAAAGTTATTTAAAATTTAAAAAAGATTGATGAAACAATATTTGCATATTTCAAATAAATTTGCTACCATTGACAATAACAAGCAAATGATTTTTTTTGTTTTTATGTATTGTTTGCCTTTTGTTGTTTTAATTTATTAAACCTTTCAGAAATTTGCAGTTTCAAGACATTCAATTTTGATACAGGTACATAATTTAGCGCCCCCCCAAAGATATTGACAAAATAGGAGACTTCCCAAAATTAGGGCTATATGACCGAGTTAGTAGACATTGAATGTCAACCTGGGGGTCACAGGTTCAAATCACACTCATTAAATTGTTCTTTATTAACTCTTAATAATTTTAATTTATCATTAAAATACAGTAAGTGATAAATACATACTGGACGGGAACCTTTAAAGATAATTATAGAATTGGTAATTCATTAAATTTATAATCAAATGGGGGTCATTCAAACAAATCACTAAAAATTTCCCAAACCTCCTTAGGTCTCTCAGAATTAGTTGAACAAATTTCAAACATAGATATATCCTTCAAACTCACACAAACATAATTTCAGATCTTAATTTTTGGCGTTTAGGAATCAGCCTCCCAAAAGGGTGTGTCACCTTTTTGATGCCAAAATGTTGCAGACACTTTTCAATAAATTTCAAACCGAAACATTTTATTTGAATAAAGTATAAACTTCAAAGTTGGTATATGGAGTAATACTACCTGTTTCTTCAGAAAATCACTATCTACACTACATCTGGAGTTATTCATTCCTGAAACCCCAACTTTGATTCTTTGCAAGTACTTTTGTATTCCAACCCCCCACACAAAAAAATATCTAAATTGATGAAAATGTTTGGTTTTTTTTCATTTATTTGGGTGATATAGGCATTGCTTGTCTCCTTCAAGCATGAATAAACAAGTATTGAGGTTTTAATTAGTTTTCCCCAGGAGATAAATCCCCAAAAATTATTCAAACATGAATTTTTGTCATATGGATCTTTTATATGAACACACGGGAATGAATATGAACAAGATGAATTAATATGACTTTTCCCTGTTAATAATGTACATGTATATCTCTTGATTATTATGAAGCAAGGAATAGATGCATTTACAGACATCTCATGAAAATCATTTAGGAAATGTATAACATTGGTATTTGGGAAGGTATGTCTTTTAACCCATAATAAATATATCAAACTAACTATGAATGTTTCATCACAATAGCTCTCTTGTTTTGATTAAAAAAAACCAATAAAAACAATACATGTTTTTTGTGTTTTTTGTTTAACAAAAGTTGCTAGACAACAACTTTTTAATTTGATCTAACGATTCCCCGTTTTCACTTAGATGAAGCACTCAGATGGAATGATTTCTAGGATAATTGATATGTGAACCAACTTTACATCAAGAACATGTAGTTTTCAGGTAAAACTTGTTAGTTTGATAATCTGTTATTGTAGAATGTTGAACCTTCCTTTAATGAAGAATTCTACAGTTCCAAAAACCAACACTTAAAGTGTTTCCTGAGGCCCTGGACCCTCAGTACAACAGCTAAGTGGACTCAGTACAAAAGGGTAGTGTACTTACTGTACTGTACCATTGTTTTTTCCCGGAGGTCCGTCTCCCGAGGTCTGTTCTCCTGAGGTCTGTTCTCCTGGGGGGTCTGTTCTCCTGAGGTCTGTTTTCCTGGTGGTCTGTTCTCCTGGAGGTCTGTTCTCCTGGAGGTCTGTTTCCTGAGGTCTGTTCCCGGAGGTCTGTTTTCCCGGAGGTCTTTTCCAGGAGGTCTGTTTTCCTGGAGGTCTGTTCTCCTGGAGGTCGTCTCCTGGAGGTCTGTTTCCTGGAGGTCTGTTTTTCCCGGTGGTCGTTTTCCCGGTGGTCTGTTTTCCTGGTGGTCTGTTTCCCGGTGGCTGTTCCTGGTGGTCTGTTCTCCTGAGGTCTGTTTTCCTGGGGTCTGTTCTCCGGAGGTCTGTTCTCCTGGAGGTCTGTTCTCCTTGGTCTGTTTCCTGGCGGTCTGTTTTCCTGGAGGTCTGTTTTCCTGGGGGTCTATATGAATCAATGCACCATAAGAAAAAATAAACA
>CM055836.1:4285983-4308705 GCA_029582265.1 Zoroaster sp. YZ-2022 | reverse complement strand
AAAAAAATTCAAATGTTCGACTGATAGTGAAAATGCGTTGACCTCTTCTTTTCCCTAATGTATCTGTTGCATTAAGTATGCTTGTCCCATGAATGAATTGCTGTGTGAACGCCCTTCTCTACACTAAAAAGATTTAAAGAATCACCTGGAACCATGAATCAACGCCGATTAAATGCCTTATCCGTCTTTGTATCAAACAAATTCTTGACAAAATTGAACACTTGATGTAATCAACAAATCATAATGGAAAAAAACAAAGAAGGTTAATTTAATATAAGTTCAAAGTCGCTCACACAGCTCATAGGCCTTATCAAATTCAGCCCCAGGCCCCAAATGCTTTATAATCCGGCCTTGCCTTACAGCTGATGTCAGTACTGCAAGGCCCATATGCCTCAGGTTAATGACAGATGACTGTCTTGTTGTGAATGCCCATGAATGTGCAAGGACTAAAATTAACAAAGCCTGTGGCCTGGATGGTATTAAAAAGGGTTTTTAAATCTGTGAGCCAACAACTTGCCTCAGTTTTCATTTTCCAATTGATATTAGACATTGTGTTTTTCCCTAATTGTTGGAAATCCTCCATCATCATTCCTGCCAAAGGTAAGAATCAATCTATATTAAATGCCCTACTGCCCAATAGCATTGATTTCCCAATGTCAGAAATCCCGAATGATTATTGCTAATGGCTGAATAGTCAAGGGGCACCCCGGACCCATCCCAGTTTGATGTCCCAAATCATTTATTAGATGTTTTATTGACTTCACTAATACCATTGTCCACAATTTTAATTGATAAGTATTGAATTTGGATGTCACCAACTTGCATTGGTAATTCAATTTTCTCACCGATAGACCAAGAGGGTTAAGTGAATAATATGGGTCCGTTTATTTTAAAGAGCACCCAAAGGTATTGGTCACCTGATTTTGATATTTTGAGCCCCAATTGCAGTATATCAAATATGCAGATAATACGGTCTCAGCGGTTATACGTAAACCAATGACTCCTTAGTACATCAATGCAGTCTAGAACTTTGTTCACTGGTTTGATCGTCATCCCCTAGTTTTTAATGTAAAAACCATGAAGCGCTGTCCTCACAATCACCAATACAGGGTTATGATACTTAAGGTACACACCCCTAAAAGTGCAAAAAGGGGATTGATAGAATGATAGAAAATCCTTTTTGGATGTTTTTAAAAAAACAAATCTGGGTATCATTTAATTACATGACCGTGAAACCTGTGGCAATTGCAGATTGTATTTAGACTGGTACCTCTGCATTGTACCCCGTAGATTGTAAAAAGAGGAACATTTATTTAGGTTCCAGTCTTTACTTTTTGTATCCATTGTTAACACACAAACGATCACAGAATTCCTGGATTCAATTGCAACCAGATGCACATCGACATCAAGATCATCCAAAAAGTGGGGAAAATGCTTATTAGGCGATAGACCGGATCAACCATGGAAAAGGCATAGACTGAACAAACCTGTGCTTTTAGCAGATCTATCTGGACATGCTGGATTCTGGGTGAGCATCTCGGTCATGATAAATTTGCACCATTTATATGGTGTGCATTGCCATCGTAGACAGAACATGATGGACATGTAACATATGAACACACCATACAATGTCCCTGGAAATTGTGAAAGTGCCATAACCCTGTTTAAATAATTACATATTTGACAAAAAAAATATTTGAAAGGGAAGTTTCAATTTTGGTTTGATTTCATATTCTCAAAATATTATCAAACTTTTTTATTTGTTGGGACACATAGGCCTAATGACCAAATTATTTTGTCCAACTTTTAGTTTTATCTAGAAAAAAGTTAGAGAAACAAAAAAATTATAAATACAAGAATTTCCAGATATAACTTTGTGAAACAGGATAGCACCTTTTTTTAATAAATTTCACGGGTTTGGGTTTTTTCGCTATTTTCATGAGATCTAATGTTAACGTGTTACACTGTTGAAGTTAATGTTCATTATAAAACCAATGATGAACATTTATTTAGTTTAATGGTTGTTATTACCAAACAAATTAGGTTTAGTATAATTAGTTTTTGCTATAGCAGTACTGGCATTTCAGTCCAAGAAAAGGGGGTCTATCTGATAACCCCCTTTTCCAATCCATATCAGTAAACAATGTTTTAATTTATTTCACAATGATTGTTGATAATGTTGAATTTATTAAATCTAAGCCTTACTCCTTTTTTTCACTCTTAATTTTTTCAGAAGAGGACAAAACATCTTGCTACTTCAGCTATGCAGAATTGATGCTGGGTGTGATTCTCAACATAATGCAGCACCAGTCTTGGTCAATGGAATTGGTAATTTGGAATCAAACATGTCTGGGCCCTTACATATTGTGTTTGCCCTCCCTCCCCAGTTCTTGGATTTTTAGTGCTGCAATGATAGTAAAAGAATTTTAGAAAACAAATTGTTGGTTCATCACCAGTGGCATATTGCCATCACCAAGAACTTGGGGGGCAGGCATTTTTTCCCAATTACCGTTTCCCAATGACAGCCCCTGAATGTCACCCATTCTGAACTGTCTCTAAATCGTACAAAAGATCATGCATTTATTTGCAGATTGATTCAGTTTTCTGTCAATAAATGATCATTGTTGGGTTATTTACACTGAAGTCATTTCACTTGTTACATGTGTACCCCTCATTGTTAGATTCTTTATAATAGGTTAAACAGGTCAGCAAAGTGGTTTCAATTGATTATTGGGGGAGGGGAACCACAAAAGTCAAGTCAAAAAACCAAATGGACAGTTAAAATAAATATGTATTTCATTGTTTTTTGGAATGCAACACCATACAACTCTTGATTATTTCAATGTCTAAATATTTATGTACAAAATGGCATCTGATCTTTAGCTTGTAATTCTATAGATTGGATGCACCCACAGACATTTCCAAATATGTAAACCTTGAAAATGTAAAAGCAATGTGAAATTTGTTCAAATTTTATAAATGATTTTTAATTATTTGCAGTATTGGGAAAAACAAAGAAAATTTATAAGCATGTCACAAGGAGATGTTGATTACAAGTGTTACTATCTTTTTCAATTTATCATTATATTTTGTCCATTATAAACTTGAGTTGAAAGTAAAGTATATTATAAATAAAGATCACTCTGTTATATAAACATGCAGTCCATCCATTCAATTTATTGTTGTACAAGACTTAATACCAAGACATAAATACCAATGTTGGCTTCATCTAAATCTAGAATTTAAAGGTTTTTCATAAACAAAATGAAAAGGGCAAGAATTATCAGATTTGATCAAGTGGATGTAATTACATTTAATTTTGTTTGAATTGTCTTTAAAAATGTCAATTGGCTAATTACAACTTGTCCTTACTTTTGGGAATTATTTACTTTTGACAACTCTTCTGTTTGGAGGGCAGGGGAAAGAAGGAAAACTTTATCATGTAGTGGTTATAAGCTTGTTTTCTAATGAAAGGCTAATTGTTGACATCCACGGTTGAAGACTGTAGACATTAGCTATTTGACATAAGCTGCATTTTTTCTTATCCACCCAATTACTATACGAGTAGACTCTGTGGTACCTGATACATGAACATGGATGAAATGCCAATTACATGTATTACCCAATTTTCTATTATGTTCCATGGGGAAAATTATTGACAACCTGGAAATGGAAATATCAGAGTGTAAAGACTTCTCTCTAGGGTAACTTTTCCTGGTAATGTTGGAAAAAAGGGGAAAATGTTTATATGCTCCTCCATGCTTCAGTGTTTTCGTAACCCTAGCCCCCTGCCAATCAATTTTAACCCATTTCCCTGCCCTTTGAATTTGCAGCCAAGTTTAATCCAGTTCCTATACATGTAGTCCCTTCTACCCTAAATCAACTTTGTGACTTTATGTCCATAAAAACGCTGAATAATTTGGGATCGACTATCCACAACCCTGGCAAACTATTTTCATAGTGTTTTACATGTTGATTTATCATCATCATGGTTTTGAAAAGCATGTGTTGGGCTAGTGTCAATATCATTATGCATATTTATCTGAATACATGTTTGTATACAGTAGGAGTAAGATTTTGGTAGCACCATGTAACTATCTCTCAGTTATAGTTGGTTCTTGAAGAACCGGTTTTGGGAATAACTTTCCATGGGTATACTCTGATCATCTTCATCCTGAAGACAATCAGAGTATACAGAAACGTAGAAATTTCTCCAGTTCTCAGAATGCTATTTAGTGCTTAAAAGATAATTCCCTTTTACCCCTACTGTTCTTTAACCATGTAACAGCTTCAAAATCTCAAAATTTTCAAAGTAGCACAAACTACAAAATACAAATATAGTAATTTGTTTGGGGGGTTGTGTGGGGGTTGAGGCTGTCAGTTGCATTTGTCTTGAAACATTTTCATTTAACCTGCAATTGTTGGCAGAGAGGGTCTTGAAAGTACATAGGACATGTCCTCTGTACTTCCTTGAAAATTTTGATTATGGCACCCGAAAAACCTGAAGTTGATATAGTAATAAATAATAAGAGCATTTATAAGGTGCACAGTATCTGGAGCATTCAAAGCGCCAGTCACTTGAAAATCAGTGAGGTCAAATGAAAGATTGAAGAAAATGTCTTAAGATGGGTTTGAATGATGACAGATCAGTGTGTCCCTTAACTGCCTCAAGGGTTCAGAGGCGGTGCAAAGCTGGAAGGCCCGGTCCCGTAGGTTGCCAGGCGAGTTTGGGAACAGAAAGTATCTGTGATGAAGAAGATCTGAGGCCTGGTCGATTGCGGTTGTGGTCCTATGTGGATGGGCTAAACCATGAAGGGCTTTGAATTGAGCAGGATTTTTAATTGTATTCTGTATTTAACAGGGCAGTGAAGATTATAATAGGTGTTATGTTCGGATGATCTAGTTCTGGTGAGAGCGGTCTTTGTACTGTCTGAGGCGTTTTTAAAGATTTCTGAGGTAGTCCTATAAGTAAACCGTTGCAGGTCAGTCTAGATGAGATAAAAGCGGGGTGAGTTGTTCAGCTGCATGTTGGGGAAAATGATGCTCTGATTTGCTATCGCGTAAATGTTGTAAGAAGACTGACACACTGTGGTTATATGTCAGTCAAGATTCATAAAGCTGTCCGACGCCAAGGTTACGTTGAAAGCAGGAGCAACGACATCACCTATTTATGCCTGAAAAGTTCTCCTGTCTGAAGTAGGTGAGCGAATGACCGAAACTGGGTTTTTGGGCGTTAATTTTAGTAGATTGGGCCCTCCACCTCGTGTTGTCTAAGCATGTTTCAAGAATGTGTTGGGATCATCGTTGGGGATACTTGGGAAAAGGTGGGGGCTGTGTTCGTCTGCGTAAAGGGGAAGTAAGCATTTGGGGTCGGCAATGGCCAAGGAGATATGTATAAGGTAAAAGCATAGGCCCCAATACAGACCCTATTGGCACACTAGCTGAGCTTGGTCTTTGGATAATTCCGGGTAAAAAGAACAAACTGAGAAACATTATGCAAATATGATTTGAACCAATCAAAACAACGCCATGGACCCCAAATTGATGCTCAATCTATGCAGGAGGATGTCATGGTCAGGTTAACCAAGGCTGCTGAGAGGTCCCGAGAACAAGGAGAATGGCCCTTTGTGTCGACGGCCAGCATGATGTCATTGTGGACTTTGACCAATGCTGTTTCGACACTGGAAACCTAGTATATGCGGATTGCAAATCATCGCAAATGGTGCTCGGGATGGGCATTCAACCTGGCAGCAACTACCTTCTAGGACCTCAATAAATGATAAGTTGGGAAAATTGCATAATTATTTAGATCGTATGGTCAAGGATTGTTTCTTTATAATAGGAGTGATGAGGCCCCCTTGAAGCAATCTGGAAGTGGCCAGTAGTGAGGGATCTGTTAATTATTGCTTATAGGCCCAATCAACATATGGGGAATCTTCTTGAGAAAACCTTATTCAGTGGAATGTCTCAGTAACTTGGGGGTGGGAGGCTTCTTGCTGACACCATTCACAACGTAGGTGACATGATAAACTGAGCATTCGACCTGTCTCCATCTCACCCATTTCATCTATGGACCAAACATGAACAAACATTATGTATACAATCACAAAGAAAGATTACTGATAGTACTCCAACGGGTTTAGAAGGACCGACCACAAAAACATAAACAATAGCCAGCCATGAATAAAATGTAAAGCTAACTTGACTAATATTAGTGCTACAGTACACTACCATTCCCCACACACTGCAAATGACAAACTCTCAGAAGGATAATTACTTTTTTTCTTCCTTTAAATTGCAAAAGTTCGAATACAAAAGTGTATTTTCTAATATTGCTTAGAAACTGATTATAACACATGAAATCAGCATTTCAAGTTGGACTAGAGAAAAACAAAACTTTGATATAAACATTATATTTATTTTTTTTAAAAGGGGGAGACAAGTTTTACATGTACATGTAGGGGTGTTAAGTAATATCTGGACAATTTAAATTAAATAACTTTTTTTGAAATGTGATGTGTTGACAGCCAAATAGTATTTCACTTACTCATACAGGCTCATGGATGTTTGTCCTATGTTGCTCTGACTCACTTGTTGATCTTGTGCAACTGACTTTGATGTTGATGATTGATGGGGCTAAAGTATACCTGGGAGTTGACCAAGAGATGCTAGGCACTGTAGGGAAAAATAAAAAATATGTTCACATGAATGTTTGAATGATGTTAAAGGAAAGTACATCATGGTTATTACTTGATTGCACAATTACTGAATTATTTATTACCTACAGCTAACTGGATGTGACACAGTTAAACAATTATTCTGCTTATTGTGTTATTTTTAAAGAAACTTTTTAAAAAAAATATACACATTTACAGAATGTTTTCCTAAAAAAATTATGAAGGGTTTCACACTTTCTTATGACTTAGACTCCCCATTGAGCTCAAACTTTAACATATTCATTATTAACGATCTTCATTCAAAGTAAAATTACCGATAACAGCTGTTATGCTGTTGTACTTTCCTTTAAGAGGACAAAGTCACGATTAACAGGGCATGGAATCGGGGTGCTAGTTTTAGATTACCTCAGTGACTGAAAATAATACCCCCTGATAAGGTCATATTATCAAAGCGCTGCATAAATGAGCCAGTAAGTTTCGTCCTGTGTTCATCTTAAACTAGGACACCAATTCCATGCCCTGTTGAAAAATCTGCTCTGATCATGATATTGTCCTTAATATGGACAAGTTAACATTAAGTATTGCACAAGGGAAAAACCTGAATGCACAACTTATTTTTTCTAAATGGGAAATTTTTTATGTAAATCTTATTTTTTTTTATATAAAAAAAAATATTTAAATAAACTAAGTTTTCTATATAAAAAAAAATAATAATAAATGGGGTAAAAATAATAATCTGTATCAATCCAAGATTTACTCTACCTTGGCAATGCTTTGTAGCCCTTTAATATTGGAATGGAACACTGAACTCACATGGTGTTGATGCAAGTAAATATACTGGCTGATGTTTTCTCATACCTATAAAACAAAACATAACAGCTAATGAAATAATGGTGGATATGATGAACATTTATTAAAAACTCTTACTGCTTTGCATCGTTAGGGAAATAATTACCTGATGCTTTTCCTCCAGTCCATGTTTGAATTTTTCCATGACCCTATTGACTATCTTCCATAAAATACCTGGGCATCGATGGTGGAAATTACAACTAATTCACTAAATTGTTCTCAATTATTCGCCCGTATTGTAAACATCATCACTATCTTATAATTACCATGTCTGTATTGTAAACATCATCACAATATCATTGTCTTGACAGGAACTATCAAAAATAATGTATGGCTAACAGAAATTCACATAAGAGTTCAGATAGCCTACAGCCACAAAAACCCCTACGAGTGTTATATTATCAAAATGTTTCTCTTTATTACTTACCTGTCCAACAATAATCCTCAAATGCGACATTATTCATGGTATCATCATGGTCACCATCATGTTCAACAGTCAATTCCTGAGTGTTTGCCATCATTTGAGGTTGTGGGTCAATGGTCGCCAGGCATGTCGTTTATTGCCGGACGGTGAGCCTTTCTTCGCCAGCCTGCTCGGTGAATTTGGCATTAATTTTGACGGATGGCCTCCCAAACTGAACAGTTTTTCACTTTTTATTGGGGTGATATGATGAAGGGCCGTACGATGTTCCAAATGAAAGCGTCATTTTGTTTCCAAAACTAAACTGCTGGCAGTATTATAATTCAAAATACCCACAAAAAAGCACCACAGTGGTCAAGACCTGCTTTACACTTCCACGCGGTGTTGACATTTATGGCCTAACCGTGGCTCACGCCGGGCGCTCACTGGCGCCCCATGGCTGTACTGGCAAAAGTCTTGGTTCGTTCCGTGTCTTGGGGAAGTGCAAGACTTTCGCCCTTTTTGTCGATTTTTACAATTTCACCATTGTTTCAAAATCATTTCACTTTTTGTCAAGATCAATGAATTATAAAAATAATTATTCTTAATTTGGTTCAGTAATAAACTTTAAACGCCCGAAAGTGCAACTATTATTTTTGTCCTCGTGAGTTTTTTGGACAAATTTTGGTTCAAAGTCACATGACATTGTTTTTGTACAATAACAGAAAAAACGATGCATTTTCAGGGTATTTGTGTGGGCAATTATATTCTACTTTTGAAAGATCTTTCCAACCATGTATGAAAAGCAATGAAATTGGGGGGGCTTTATCGCCCAATTAGTGGACAAAGGGTTATTGGCACGGTAATCAACAATAAACTGAAATGGAATAAAAACTGTCAAATAAAGCTAATCAAAGGCTCTATTTCTAAGGAAACTGAAGAGCAACAGCATTTTAGGTTTTTATCAGTCCTTGATTCAAAGCATTCTCACCTTTAGTTTGATCTGTAATTTGGTAATCCGCTGTCAAAAGAAAATGTTCATAAACTGGAAAGATCGAAACGATCACCCAGCGATAATTGCAAAGACCTTCCTTATTATCGTACAGTGAACTAATGTTCACTGTACGATAAACGTTCTGTTAAAGTTCATAAAATAATGCGACCCTCCACCAACTGCACAATTGCTTTTCATTTAATAGGTCGGACATTCGCTCCATGTCCTACGCACTCACACTGTCATTCCAGACAATCATTTGTTCCCAATGCCATTTACATGTCTAATGCTACTGCACAGACATATTTTTGAAATATTGTTCAGTTAGCAAATTTAGTACAGTTTTGTTGGTTAACTCGTCCCAATACTAGTTTTACCCACCTGATCTTTGAGTGCATTGATTTCAAGTTGCTTCATGTGAATATCTGCCTCAGTTCTTTTACCCTTGTCTGTAGGGCAAGAGTGTGGCTTATGCGCCCCGCCGATGGCTTCACCCTGCCGCAGGTCAGCAGCCATGGCTTCCATTTCATCTCGTAGTTGGGCAATGACACCATCCTTCCGTTGAGACTCTGACTCAAAGACAGCGAGGCGATTGATCTCATCACCCATGCGTAAAAGACGCTGTTCCTGATTATAAAATGGCACAAATAAATTTTATTGATAAAGAAAAATGCAGTTTAGGATTGAGTTCTGTCCTAATATTTGTCCAAAATAGACACAGGGGTCAAGCCGTAGTCAGGGGTTTGTTGCATTTTTTCACAGTGTACAATATATGTATATTGTATGTACATTTTGTGCAAATTGTTAAATGTAATAATAAGTACCAAAAATCTATTATCTACATGAAGTATGCCAGTCGGTACTAACCTACAGGGTGGAATCGCCGCTTTTCACACCTGTGACTGACACTGCCAAGGAGTGGCTATCAGACAACCTGCAAACCTTCGCTGGAGATGAAGCATCGACAACAACAACTAACCTACATGTAGTCCATGACATTGAACTCCAACAACAATGGATTTGGGCCACTCATGATGTATTGTTCCACCTGTGACCAACGGTATCTAGCACATGCACCTTAACTAGTGTTAATGCTATGCACTTTATAATGTAAGCCACAATTTGTAATCTCTGCTGTGCTGTATGCATTGAGAGAATTTGCCCGCTCTAGTTTAATATTATGTCTAGTTCTAGGAACAAGCTTCCAGTATGGGTGCCAAATTCCATAATGCAGGCCAGGCAGGGTAACAAAACTATTACCATGCTTGTATTGCGTGCACGCATTTGGAGTACAATGTTGTGGACTAGGTTATGTAGACTGCCAGCACACTTCATGTAGGTAATGGACTTCTGATGTAAGAACACAGTGGCTTTTTCAAATGCAATGTGGATACGCTCAGTGTTTGATGCAAGAGCATTTTACTATGGATACTATAGTATCGACATAACTCTGACGAAAAAATGGTGGATAGCAACAGTTGTCGGTATAGTGTAAACCTTATCAGACAATCCGTGCTGTTTGATTGATACATACATGTATATGCCAGATGGGTGTATTGTGGAAAATAAATGTTGGATTATTTCTCACTTTTCTTGAAGAGCTATCATCTCATTGACAGGAGAACCACGAGACACTGGACTTCCAGGCACCTGTTGGGAAGTGACCACTGTCCTGGCTCCAGCCGAACTCACCCAGCCACTAGTCACTATATCACAAAAGGATAGAAACAGTAGATATTTGATATGACAAAAGATGATTTTTGTACCACTGAAGCATATGAAGATTTTTTCCGCTGGGGTAAACATAATGTCCTTAAGATGTTTTACGATTATAATTGAAGAATACTTCCTTATGTGGTAAAACTTGTAGCTTTGCATGGTGAGGATGATAATTAAGACTAATTGCGGTGACACCATGTGGAATCTCAATTGAGTAGTATAGTTCTGAAAAGAACTGGGGTACAACTCACATTTCGATCAGTATGCTCTGATCGTCCTCAGGAGAATGCCGGACTCTGGAAAATGCTGCTGCCTAAGTAGACTGCTGGAGGATCATCCCATGAATGGATGCTGGAGGATTAGTTCGTTGAGCGCGAGGCGGAAACTGTGAGACTATGAGACTAGGATCCTAGGGGTTGGGGAGAGGAGTGTGTCTCACTGAACTGAATCAGTTGTTAACAAGCACAGGGGAAGGAGGGTGGTTGACTTAATAGGATATAGGGGATCCCTCAGTCTGGGGTGGGTTATGGACTTGGATATAGAAGATCCTTCAGTCTGTAGATAGGTCGCCAAATGTCGCTGATGAAGAAACCGATGTCCTGTGGCAGTGTCGTGTTTGAGCATCTCGATGGCCTCTCTGATGCGCCTGGGGTGCCATGCGCGGTGGGTGTGATGAGTTGGGCTGCCTGCCAGTCGATTTGGTGGTCCTTGATGTGCGAGATGCTGACGATGGCGGACTTCTCGAAATCTCCTCTGCGCCGTGTGCTCGGTGTTCCTTCAATCTGATGGGAGGTTGCGCTTTGTTTGCCGATGTACACTTATGCACTCAAGGGATCCGTGACTCCGCTCTGTTGTTTGGGTCCGGTTTGTCCTTGTGGGTATGTAGAAGTCCTTGGAGTTTGCTGGGGCTGAGTGGAACACATCGATCACTTACCTTGCTTTTGGAGTTTGGAACCGCTTCAGTGCTGATCTTGTTGGGATTGTAACCAATACGTTTGGAAACTGCAGAACACTACGTGTTCTTCTCTTTAGGTGAAACGATTTCCTCAATTGGCTCAAAGTAGCTTAATATGTCCCCTTGTACAACTTGGCGTAATGATCGCTTAAGTTCAGCAAACGCATGGGAACCTGTCCTCCCGTGATCAACTAACACCTTGGCAACTATCATCTCATGATTATGCATAAACTTGGCCATAGGCTCCATCACAGCCACTCCAATGTCATTCCATCAATTACTCTTCCGGAAAATAACTTCACCTCTAGGTGGAATACAAACAGTTGTTTGCAATGACTCGCAACATGACGGTTGATGTTCTTTAACTGAACATTTTATTTGTGTATCTTGAAATTTCATCTCTCCTCTCCCGCATTCTAGATTGCAGTTATACATACGTAAGAAGTCGTACCCCAGGATACCTTCAAGCTCTATGTCAGCCACCCATATTTCATGTTGAACTTCATTCCCATCATCATTATTAATGTTTATCTTAAACGCCTTGCCCTTGGAAAGATAGTGGCTTGCCATCAGCCATCACCATTTCAATCTTCTTATTTCAATGGTGGCCTTGAATATTCTTGTATCCTGTAGTGAACATCTGGTCTCACAATCGTAATGTTTGCCCGGTATCAACTAAGAAAGTTACTTGAACGTCTTCACATTGTATGTAACCCTTAACGAGAGTCCATCGATGCCTGATGCCAATGAGCATGTTCTTACTGTTGGTTGGTCCTTCCTGGGCCTGATGGGTTGCCTTGTCGAACATCAGCCCGGATGTTCGACTGCTGCCCATTTCCCTGGTGTGACTGTCCTCTATGATTACGAGTATACGGCTGTCTTGTTTGCTGCCGTGGCTGCGGACATTCTCTGCTAATGTGCCCAATCTCATTACAATTCCAGCACTCAATTTGGCAGCGTTTCCTGCCGTCTTGCCATCTTTGTGCAGGTGTCTTGTAGTATCCTGGCTTGAAGTTTTTTTTCGTTGCCAGCGTTCAGCTGTTTCTGTAAATTCTTGAACCTGTTGGCTAATATTTTCTTAATATTAGTTGTCAATGTTGTAATCTGCCCCTGTATTTGCTATTCCCTCACTTTGCTGTTCCTCATCAGCATTTATAATTCTAGCAGTGGGTTTCTCTGCCCAATCCACTGTCTGTCTGCAACTTAAAACGCTTCTAACTTGATGCTACTCTCACCGCATCTTCAAGGCTTGTCGGTTGCGACTGGAACACCCTCCATCTGATGTCGGTGTCATTTAATGCATCAATGAAATGCTCTTGGCAGCGCTCCTGTAGCTGGTCTAATTCGGTAGTGTCTCCTCTCGCTTCTCAGCCTATTTTTCAGTTGAACCCGAAATAATTCTGTCTGATTTTCCGTCCAAATCTCTGTCCCGATGCTGCTGTCAAGGCACTATAACTACGCTTCTTTCATCATCAAAATCACCAAGCACGGACTGTGCTGGTCCACGAAACAGGTAGATAGCCTTCTGACGTTCTTCCCAGTCATTAAGTTCAGCTAGAAGTTCAAACTGCACTTTGTAATCGGTCCATGAACTTGACCCGTCATAACTGGACGGACTTTGGTCTACCCCAGACGAGTTGCAATTCTGTTTCTTGACATCCTGCTTTTCTACCTGTAAAGTGGGATTAACAAACTTACCCTGATCTTGTAATTGCAGAAATGCCAACTTCTTCTTTAGCTTCATTGTCTCAATTTCTTCCGTAACTCATCATTTTCTTGCCTCATTCTATTTATTTCTTGTTGTTCTCTTTGCATCTCAATTGATGATTGTTGATAGAATGAGTTGAGGTAAATCTTGTATAGATGTTGATGCATCACCCCACGGTATCATTGATGATTGTAACACGGTATCATCGGGTGTACTTAAATTAATACTCTTGCCCTTCATGTAACACCGCATGGAACTGTACTCGCATCATCATCACTATCCGGTTCTGCGGAATGGGTCTGAATTGGATCCTCGGGTCTGAAGTCTATTTTTTCTTTCCTCTGTCTCTTTTCTCTGGTAGCGTGATCTATTTTCAAATTCTTCAGCCGAAATCTCAGCGCTGCCACCAAATGTAACAGTCGGGTCCAACCTGCCACTCTTATCATTACTAAAATGGGCGTGTCTCAACAACCATGAACAGAACTATGGGATCTACTGGATTGTTTAAAAGAACTGTGACAACTCGACGTTTCAATCAGTATGCCTGATGGGCCCTCGAGCATACGATCGAAACGCCAGTTGTCCACCATTTCCCTTTTCAGAACTATACTACTCAATTGAGATTCCACAGGTGTCACCGCTATTAGTCTTACTTATCATCCTCACCATGCAAAGCTACAAGTTTTACCTAAACAGAACACGGAAGTCTGATGGGGATGTCGAGTCTCAATCTGGGCTTGAGGTTGTAAGTGAAGATGGTGTATGATGGTGGAGAGGATGATGATGATGATGATGATGATGATGATGATGATGGTGATGATGATGATGATGGTGGAGATGATGATGATGAGTTTTATAGAGTCAGAATAAGGACTGACAAGATGATGACTAGACGACTAAAACCTGATAATAAAGGTTACACTGAAACAAAAGGTTTATTTCAATTCAACCAGTATATATATGCTTATTTATTAACTCTCTTCAATGTCTTCCATTTATTAGTTCTCTTAATTTTTCCATTTAATTAATGGGGGTTCTGTCTAAACTTGATGCAGGGTCCCTACTAAATCAGTAATTCAAGGATCACGACATGACGGATTATGCATGACCGATCAATCAAGGACTTGTAGCATGTCTATGGTTGACGATGAATAGCAATAACATGTACGCACAGTATTCGTACATGTACTATAGCGGCACGATACACAGTAACGCACGGCGCCTTTGCTATTCACTGGGTCAGTCCAAGTCACGAATTTGGCATATGAGCTGCGCGCTCTTTTATAGATTTTGCAGCTCGCAATTTACAATGGCATGGGCTTTGCACCAAGAGTGATTATCAAACTAGTGAACAATCGTGATCAAAAGTAATTGGTTAAGCTAGTAAACAAGATGTGCGATAAAAGTGATTGGCGCTCACAGCTTGATCATGCATATAGCTACCGTCTAAAATTAACATTAATTAACTCATTGATAAAGTTCGTGAAGTTTCTCTACTACAAGGTCAAAGTACATAAAATATTAAAAGTGACAAATGAATAATGACGGTACTAATGGATGACGACTTGTTATCATCCGTCATGTTCATATCCGATGGACACTCATGGTCCAGCACAGCCGGTCCCAGGCGCTGCTACACGAGTTCTAATTTCACTTGCTTGGCTTCAGCTGCAGCCTACATCGCCCGAACTTAAATAAATTATTTGTCAGTAACAGACGTCTGCTGAAAAGCTGGTGATATTCATGAACTTTGTTTAATAGACTCAAGTCTCTATTGATGAAACAACAATGGGCTTGGCCCTAGTAGCTGATTATTTTCGCTGTTTTGGCGCAACATCGGTTATCCTGCCCGGGAGACTTTCCAACCTCCTTGACAATGGGGCATATGACTGACAGAACACTGACTTTCTGCAGAGGAACGTCAACCTTTTGACAACGACCTTAGTATTTCAAATATAATTCAAATTGTTGTGTATTGTGAAACTAACCTGGTGTAAAGCTGATGATGATATCAATCTTTCCTGAAAATGTTTTTGTCGAGGTGCTATAATTTTTAAGAAAACTTAATCATTTTCAGTTTTAATTTAGAAAACAAAAAACAGAACTCTTTCATTTAGAATGAATACATCAAATCTGATAGTATTTAAATCATTGCCAACATAAAATGTTTTTCTCCACAACACAGTATTGTTTTTAACATGTTTAAAGATTTCAATTTCTTGTATGACAACAAACCTCTTCTGGATGGGCCTGGACTACCTGTTGGACTGTTACTGGCTATCCCATTTCCCCCGCTACCTCTCCTAGTCCCAGCACTAGAGGGCCTAGGTCTCGCGGGTCTCGGGAAAGACCACATTCGCCGTTGACGGAACAGTGGAGCCCAGGTGGACGATGATTGATTGGTTGTGGGCGGGCTGTTGATATCATGGGCAGCTGGATTGATTCCGCAGGGTAGGTGGAGTCGGTGAGATTGGCAAGGTGGGGAGTTGTTGTTGGGCAGAACCAGTGATAGAGACATGGTCACTGATGAATCTGAGTGGTGTGCCCCAGGCTGGCCGCGCTGTACTGGTGGATATGACACCTGTATAACCAACAACAACAAAATATATAATAATTGCTATGTTTGGTTGTAATTAAACACAGTTAAACAAACCTAAATGTTAAACAAATAAACATTTAATGCTGGCGATTAGTACGATTATTTGATTAATCGTCCTGCCACGATTATCGCAGTATTCTCGAATAGCTACACATTCACGGGTAATGACTGATTCACAATGACAGCCTATCGCGTCAATAGTAACACGCAACATGTATTGTGTGCAATGTCCCTAAATGCATGTGGGCAAAGAATTCATTGACATTGTACCACAATGTACACAACATTTGTAATTTGTTCAAAAGTCATTAAAAAGTTAGTAGGATTTGAAGCTTTGCATGGTGAAAGAACAGGAAGAGAAAGTTTGCAGTAACACCATGTAATATTTGGTAAAACCGGTGCTTTGACAACTAAACAAAATTGAACAGCACATGTGTGAACTTCAACATTGTACTACTTGTACATGGGGTGGCCTAATTGGTTAATTTCTCAAAGGTAAATGGTACATGTAAGCATCATGCACTGATGCACACATTCACCATAGCATAAATACCCTCATGAGTCATCGTGACAATGTGCGTGGACGAGTCTCATCTAGTGACCTTCCAGAGGATGGGTAAAATCGGTTTGGATGAGTTGGGTCAACCCACATGTACCTCCCTAAGCCTACCCGGGCATGGGTGGCCCAGTACAGTGTGGGTCTAATCCTACCTGCCTAAGCTCACCGCATGATGGCCCAGTACAGTGTGGGTCTAATCCTACCTGCCTAAGCCTACCCTCATGATGGACCAGTACAGTGTTGGGTCTAACCTACCTGCCTAAGCCTCACCCGCCATGATGGCCCAGCACAGTGTTGGGTCTAACCCTACCTGCCTAAGCTACCTCATGATGGCCCAGTACAGTGTGGGTCTAACTACCGCCTAAGCCTACCCGCATGGGTGGCCCAGTACAGTGTGGGTCTAATCCTACCTGCCTAAGCCTACCGCATGATGGCCCAGTACAGTGTTGGGTCTAACCCTACCTGCCTAAGCTCACCTCATGATGGCCCAGTACAGTGTTGGGTCTAACCTACCTGCCTAAGCCTACCTGTCATGATGGCCCAGTACAGTGTTGGGTCTAACCCTACCTGCCTAAGCCACCCGCTATGATGGCCCAGTACAATGTTGGGTCTAACCTACCTGCCTAAGCCTACCTGTCATGATGGCCCAGTACAGTGTTGGGTCTAACCTACCTGCCTAAGCTACCCGTCATGATGGCCCAGTACAGTGTTGGGTCTAACCCTCACCTGCCTAAGCCTACCTGTCATGATGGCCCAGTACAGTGTTGGGTCAACCCTACCTGCCTAAGCCACCCGTCATGATGGCCCAGTACAGTGTTGGGTCTAACCCTACCTGCCTAAGCCTCACCTGTCATGATGGCCCAGTACAGTGTTGGGTCTAACCCCTACCTGCCTAAGCCTACCTGTCATGATGGCCCAGTACAGTGTTGGGTCTAACCCTACCTGCCTAATACCCCAGTCACAATTAGCTTGCGATGGGTTTGCGAGTAGTTTGCGACGGATTTCTAGGCATTTTCGGCCGGGGCCCCACGTGACTCCTTGCGGCTGCCGGGTCATTTTGGGCATCGGGCGGGCATCGAGTTACTTTAACTCTGACTTAAAACCTGGTGCGCGCGACGCAAACTGATCGCCAATACATCGGCCTATGCCTGGCCGAGTCCGCAGGGCATCGCACATCGGGCGGCGCCAAATTTGGACAACCCAGACAATCCATATATCGCCATGCGCGCCGGCGCGCCTCAGACGCGCTCAGACGCCGCCGGACCCGCCGCGCCCGCCGATACCGCAGGGGTATCGCAGGGACATAGGCAGAACATCGGACAGTGCCTGCGGACACCGCCGATAAACGGCCAAGAATTGACCCCATTTCAGGAAAGTCGGCCGATCGCAGGCGGCGACTCTGGCCCTGCATGGGAGCGCAAGGGCACTTTAATGGACTGTGACCGCCTATCGCGCGATCTTCGCCGACCTCTACACGCCCCCGATGCCTGAAATCGCACACGCCGTCCGGGCTCCACTTTAATTGTGATTTAGGTATAAGCCTACCTGTCATGACAGTATTGGGTCTAACCCTACCTGCCTAAGCCTACCCGTCATGATGTCTATATCATGTCTATATCATGTCTATATCATAAACATGCATGTAGTACATGTAGGCTTATGCTTAGAGTCTACAATCAAAAATAAAGTATAATATATAGAATTCTTTGCCAACACATTGGGTTTTAATTCCAACAAATTCCAAGCTACATGTAACTGCAGCCAACTGCCCATATAAATTGTACTAGTATGTACATGCTACTCCATAACACACAAGTTGTATTATGTACTGTACAATGATGGTACCCACTGACACCGAGGATGTGCGAATCCTCCAAAGTAAGCAGGAAATTAAATAGGAACAACAATGTCTGGTTCCCCACATACACACTGATGTGATTGTGCAAATGGCCACCCGGCGCTATGGATAAAGTGTTCCTGATGGTATGATCTTGCAGCGCCATTGTAGGCACGCCCATCCTACCATCCTGTATTAAGGAAAGAGACACAGATATGCTTACTGAGATGAGGCCTAGTAACAAAACATGAGATAAATAATGACAAGAAGACTGTGTTCGCCTACAGGCGGTTGGTTTAGGTGAAGTTGGTTATCACTTTGTTTGGGAAATGTAAGTTCTAATTAACATTAGGCTACACCGATGGAAAGATCAACAAAATGAAATGCTAAAGACAGGATCTACATGTATTCTACATGTATTTACATGTATAAAAAAATAAAAATCTTGGATTCAGATGAGCAAAATTAAAAATATTCTGCTAATTAGATCCAAGCATCAAACCTGTCTCTAGTGTTTCCTTGTTTCAGTACAACTGAAAATGCACAACTTTGAATTTAATCTGATGTCATTTGAGGTAAATCCTAAGTATTAGTACTACCAGGATTATTGTAAGGGATTACATGTAGCTTTCTGTGTCTTTGTTCAGTACATCCAAATGGTACTTAATCCTCTTTGTACATGTACATGTACAATGTATGTACACTGTACAAACATGTAATTGATTTTCCGAGGAAATTTTGAGGTTTTATGTTCTGTTTGAAACAATCCTTCCAACAGAAATCTCAGATATGACACACAGATTAAATCTGAAAGCTCAAATAATTAGATTATTTTTATTTAATTTTGCCCCAACCAACGTGTTTATAGCACTGCATACTCGGTGCTTTCCAAGTGTCTGTGAAAAACTCACAGGCTACTCAGGCGGGATTCGAACCCGACCTCCCGCCTACCAGTGCAGACCAGACATCTCAACCTCTTGTCCACCAAGCTTGCCCGACGATGATTGGCCTAGAATCCTATATAGCAGGGGGTTCCGCGATATGATTGGTGAAATTCTTGTGTGGAGATAAACAATTGATTTAATTTTGCCCACACAGACACCGAAAAGCACTGAGTATGCAGTACTATACATGTACATGTGTACATATGTCAGTGTAACTAAATTAATTCAATTATTTAATTACCCGATGCAAGAATTTCACCACCTAGATTATTTTAGCAAAGGTTTTGTAGTTTTTCCTATAGTAAAACCAAATCAAGTTAGAGAATATTGCATACCAGGCGAACTCACGGGGATTAGGGATATACATGTACATGTACACCCCACTTTTTTATGGGGGATGGCCCATAGGATCAAGCAGTTTTGTCATGTTGTAAAAAATAATAACAAGCATCTAATTCATACAAAACAGGGGAAATTTGGTGTGTTTAAATATTTATTGTCTGTTTGGGTGTCATCTGTATGATAGTTGTGGATTCTAATTGGTTGTGCAACAGTGGATGGGAGTTCAGGGGTTCAAACCACCCCCATGGGCCTGTAGAGCTGAATGATTCACCGATGCATTGATTATCACGATACAAAAATGCCACAATATGTTAGAGATAAACAAAACACCCAACATCGCCTCTATCATCCATCAGAACGCCCAGCTGAAAAATTTAACCAAGTCCTTGTAAACATAATTTCAGCTTACGCTGATGATAACCAAAGAAACTAGGACATCCATCTCCTCTTCTAACATCAGCATATAGAAGTTGCCAGAACGAGACGACTGGTTACTCCCGAATATGCTTATGTTGGTCGGAGACTCACGCACCTATCGACTTGATGTTTGGTGGCCCACCCAAGATGAAGTCCATCCCCAAATGAGTGCGAGTCGCATTGTACTCAAAGAGGGATGACCAAGTTAAGCGTGACACGATAATATCGAATATCGCGATATTTTTTGTTATTCGATTATGATATCGAGAACTTTTCAACTTATCGAGATATCGGCAAATGAAAAAAAATACAGCGATGAAAAAAATATATCACGATGAAAAAAATATATCGCGAAGAAAAGATTATATCGCGATTAAAAAAAAATCCTCGATTGTCAGTCGGGTCAGAAATTCCATGGAAAAAACTTAGGGAAGTCTTTTCAGCTGGAAGTGAGAAACAAAATCGAACTACATGTACTTCTGTGGTAGCCGACTGTCACATCACAAAGGAGCCGCCGACAGGGCTTTGTTTAAAATCCACCACCAGAAATCTATTCAGACGGGTTAAATGTTGGGATTGACACTGTGACCATCTTTACCGTGAAAACAATATGAAAGGTCATTTTGACGTAAAAATTATGCTAAGGGCAAATTCACGGTATTTGCCTGTAGGCTAAATGATAATGAAGTTGCCTTTCATTTACTTCATATTTCGATTTTTAATGAGCTGCCAAATGTACCCAGATACATTTTAGAAACGGTAAATCTAACGTAACTTATAATTCAGGACAGTGTTTTATCTCGATTCAAAACTGCCCGTCCAAAACAAGCGCGAAGGTGAAGCTACATTGTATTACAGCGTAGACCCGATTTTGTTTGGATTGTAAATGCTTTCTGGTGCAATCTGAGGCTTAAATATTTTCCTTGTTGGGATTATGAACATATGAGAAAGGAAAATAGATCCTGCCTGCCTTTTGTTGATCTTACAGACGTCCGTCGGACATAGCGCCTAACGCTGCTAGGTGGCACGGCGGTCGACGCCGACTCAGTCTACTGTGTCATTCGTTAAACCAACACAGCCTCGTCCCCATGAGAATAGCCGTGCCTCATTCCTTAATACAGGATGGTGGAATGAGCCGGCATAGATTTCTGCAAGATCATAACCATCAGGAACGTAGTTCCATAGCGCGGCCAACTAACGTTACACAAATCACATCAGCGTGTAGTCAGGAACCCTACATCGTTGTTCATATTTAATTTCCGGTAACTTTGGGGATTACAGCGTCCTCGGTGTCAGTGGGCACCGGCATCGAACATTGTAGGCCTACATGAGCAAGCTGCGTGGAGCACAGGTGCTTCAACTTTAACAAATTCCTAAGGAAATAAACAAATTTAAGGAAATTTAGAAATTCTTTAGTTCTAAGGAAATTCTAAGAAATATTAGAAGAAAAAATAAATAAAATACATGTAATTAAATAAAATAAAAACACCCAAAACACAAACAAAAACTCCCAATTGCAAGAGTCATTATTTACAAGGAGGCGATCACAGATTGGGCTACAGTAAATTCAAATGAAACTACAAAGCTTTTAGGAAGTTGTTTGTACAGCACCAAAAACTCGAATTCTATTCTAATTTGATGTCCACAGCATGAGTTATCAGGGAAATATATCAGGATTTATAGCCTAATAGAAGCTTAATTTGAGTATAGGCCTTCTTCTACGTCTTTAGTTTTTGAAAGAGAGTTTGCAGTTTTCACTCAAATAATAAGAATGTGTCCATCATCCTTGCCTGTATGAATGTAGGTGCTCTGTAAACTGAAAATGGACTGTAGTAATGCGTTGACTGTGCGAAATGAGGTAGTTCTGGCCAAACAGGTGCTAAAAATATAATTTTAAATAACAATTCATCCATCAGGGATCTTAATGATCATGGAACGCGTTGCTTTAATAATTGTCGCTGAAGAAAAGAAAGCTTTGACTGTCGGGATAAATTGCCCCACTCTGGGGCTCAAAATGGATGATTTTATAAAATCACAGTTTATTTTTGAAACCGGATTTGGCAGTATTTTTGTTTAGTAAAATCCTTGGTTCGTGTCGGTTTAAAAACGTGACTACTCGGTTTTACAGAAAAACTGCTAAGCCTAACCTGAACAATATCAAGACAATGCTTTTACCAGTGAAAACAGTCAACTCATTTTGACCATTAAATGTCATGTACTTACTACACGTGAAGGTTTGACAGTGTTTGACTTTGTACACTAGATATACATTAATATTTTAATTCAGTATCTATTTAAATTCAGTTAAAAGCATTTAAATGCAAAACAAACTGGTGTGAGTATGAGCTGGCATGAGTTGACGTGCAATGCAGATGTTGGCAAAAGTATGAGTTGTTTAGCATGAGTTGACTCAAATTCGTAATTTTGACAATTTTTCTTCTTGCTTGAAATCCTAATATGGGTCATGATGTAAAAAAAATAATGTGAACCATAATAATAATAATAATAATTAGACATTTAGTGTTTGTCCTATATGGACGAACACAAAGCTGTTCCGTTGTTGTTGGATTATGATTGTTATGACGCCGACCTCAACCTACATGTAAGTTGTATGCCAACCCTGATCTTGACATTTATGATCACAAAGTCAATCTATTAACCCTCTATGGTTTGACCTTTCAAAACCTTTCAAATCTGCCACGGGCCAAAATGGATCAATTAT